>CM040792.1:17967936-18022936 GCA_022829025.1 Squalius cephalus | reverse complement strand
TATTCTGTCGGCGCACGATCTTCACATGGTGCGAGCGTCTGTATGTGTGTACTTTACAATGCAGCATGCATTAGTTTAGAACGGAGATTAACTTATGTGTACAATAAGCTGTGTAAAACGTGCATTCACCAAACAATTTTGAGCATCCAGATGGTGTAATCAAACATATCTTGTGGAGCGCTATGCATTTATTTGTCATTTTACTGTTGGAAATGGAGTGTAAAAGATTTCTTATCCTGTTGTGCCCTCTATAGACCATTGTCGCTTAAAGCGGCATGGCATTAAAGTCGACTAGTCTGTGCAGCCCTATTGTGTGTGTGTGTGTGTGTGTGTGTGTAGTCTGTGTACGTGTGTGATCCTACTTAATATTTTGGTGACAAATTTGTACACAGGGAATTGCACAATGATAACATTGTCCAAAAACTGTCTGTGTTTCACAGGTTTCTCTGGTTCACACATAATAATGTTGATTCTCTGTATTTCTGCATCTGGATCTGCACTTCTGCTCTGCTGTCTGATCTACTGCAGATCACCAAATAAAGGTATGAATATAACAGGGAAATATTTGTAATTGCTGTGATTCAGTGGAAAACACATCATTTAAACCTTATAATAATAATAATAATAATAATAATAATAATTATTATTATTATTATTATTATTATTATTTATTATTAGTGTTTATTGAGTCTGTAAAGCTGGTAAATCAAATGGCTTCTGATGTTTTTACAAAATATTGGATTTTCCTATATGGAAATATTTACAGTATAGAAAAGGTTAAGAGTTTGTTAGTGTGATAGATGATGAGTTTAATTCATTTGAGTTATCATTCACATTTGAAGAAATATAACACCCAGTTCAATCAAACAAACAAACAAACAAACAAACAAACAAACAAACAAATAAATAAATAAATAAATAAATAAATAAAATTGCTGGTAGCAGCTCTGAAAGTATTGTTGAATTAAATCATCAAATTTGGAACACAGCTATCCATAAATTGTTGAGTCAATCGACCAATTGCTTATCAGTATTATGTATGGTAACGGGGGAAAAAAACATTGTTAGATGACTCAATTATTTTTTTGTTTGAATATTTTTGTGAAGTGTTTGTGTATTCTTGTGGTTCTAATGGCATCAATTGGCATAATTTTCCTCTGACTCTAAATTAGTTACATGACATTTACAGCATAAATGAGCTCCTATGAGCAAAGAGAACTAATTTCTAATCATGACCTTTGTGCAGCTGAGGGACTGAAATTGATATGAATAGGAATGCTAACAGATAGCTCTTTGGTACAAATAGATCAGTTATCGATGTCTTTGAATCAGACACAGTCATTCAAACTCCTGTCCGAAAACTGCATAGAAACAGCTCAGGTCACCATTACTATAGTGTCTTCTGAATTAGTAATGGAAGCTTGAGTGGCTCTGTTAACTAGTGATATCGTTTTATGTCTGGTTATGCTTCTTTTCTTGAAGCTCAAATTTATGCAAATTAGTAGACAGAGGTGGGTAATCCAGGGCCAAAGAGTAAAAGTCCTTGCCATATGTTTATTCCACCCATAAACTCAGTCAGCTGATTTCACTAATTAGTTCTCTCTCCTGCTGAATTAGCAAATCCAGGTGATTGGAATAAAATACTGAGGAGGACTTTTACTTTCTGAACCTGGACTTTACACCTCTGCATAGCAATGCCACATGTCAGCCAAGAGCAAAGAAATAAACCAGAACTGGACCTTATCGTAGCCAAAATAATCTGTGTATATTAAATATGGAGTACTTTCAGCCACAGCCTCAGATGAAATCAACTGAAGAGAAAAGAAGACATTAAATCTGTGAATATCTCAGCAGAGGAGGATTAAACAACTCCACAAACAGCATTACCAGCTTCACTTATTACTAACCAGACTGACTTTATTTCTGTCAGACGTCTACAAAAGTTTTATTGAGAATTAACAGAGTTTAACTCTAATGTGTTTCATTTGAAATCACCATAAGAGTGATTAGTGTTTCCATTAGTTGGGCTCTAACTCTTATTATACCTTTTGTCTTTTTTGGCTGTTGTGACAGTGTGTTAGTCAAACACATTTGCAGCAGCAAAGAAAGCTAAAGTGAAATGAGATCAGGTGATGATGGTTACCTGTTGATGGTTTTATAATCATCATGAAACAGACTGATTCACTGATGTCTTTTGAATCTAACAATTATGTTGTCACATTAATATTTTTTGTGACGTGAAAATATTAATGGAACAACATATTTGTTAGATTATAAAAACCTCAGTGAATCAGTCTGTTTTATGATGATTATAAAACCATCAACAGGTAACCATCATCACCTGATCTCATTTCAATTCAGCTTTCTTTGCAGCTGCAAATGTGTTTGACTAACACACTGTCACAACAGCCAAAAAAGACAAAAGGTATAATAAGAGTTAAGAGCCCAACTAATGGAAACACTAATCACTGTTATGGTGACTTCAAATTAAACAGAGTTAAACCTCTGTTAATTCTCAATAAAAACTTTTGTAGACGTCTGACAGAAATAAAGTCAGTCTGGTTAGTAATAAGTGAAGCTGGTAATGCTGTTTGTGGAGTTGTTTAATCCTCCTCTGCTGAGATCTTCACAGATGTAATGTCTTATTTTCTCTTCAGTTGATTTCATCTGAGGCTGTGGCTGAAATTACTCCATATTTAATATACACAGATTTTTTGGCTACGATAATGTCCAGTTCTGGTTTATTTATTTGCTCTTGGCTGACATGTGGCATTGCTATGCAGAGGAGTAAAGTCCAGGTTCAGAAAGTAAAAGTCCTCCTCAGTATTTTGTTCCAATCACCTGGATTTGCTAATTCAGACAGGAGAGAGAACTAATTAGTGAAATCAGCTGACTGAGTTTATGGGTGGAATAAACATATGGCAGGACTTTTACTCTTTGGCCCCTGGATTACCCACCTCTGTTAGTAGAGACAAATTGTGTTGATTATCAATGAGAGTGCAGAAAGTGTTCTGACTTGTGATGCAGTTCTAAATCACAGCAGAGTAAGATACACTGCCATGGTAGTGCATATACTCTGCTGTGCTTTACAAACCACAACAACCAAAGCACAGATACTCTGGGACCTCCAGAGATTTAGTCACTGTCAGTGTAAATGTTTATGATCATGTGTTTGACAATGTCCTAATTATCTGATTATAAACAGCACTAAATATAGCGTTGTTGAGCACATGTGATTGAATCAGCCAAAACAGAGGATGATGGGGTTATTTTGCCTTAACATTTATTTCACATTAGAAATAAAATATATTTTTCTTTTCAGGTTTGATTGTGCAAAATTCCTATAACCGTCAAGTTCATTTAGGATGTTCAGTGGTTTTGCCCTGTCATGTTCCTCCAAACTTACTAACTGAAGATCTGAAGGTGGAATGGAGCAGAACAAGAAGAATCTCAAAGACTCTGGTTCATCTGTATCAAGATGGTGAGAGTCAAGCAGAAAAACAGCACAAAGATTATCATGATAGAGCTCATTTCTTTACTAATCACATTAAACATGGAAACTTCTCCCTCCGTCTGGACAATCTGAGAGCTGAAGATGAGGGAAACTACACATGCAAAGTTTACAGCAAGAGGAATTGCGTGTTTTCAGCCAAGACAAATTTAGTTCTGAGTAAGTAAACAGAAAAAAAAACCTCATGCATACATTTGCATATGAACTCGTCAAATTTTGTATACATTTTTTCATCCAACCAATCATAATAGTTAATCAATACATGTTATATGTACCTACAGTAGGTTTTCAGCTGGGTTGATTTTACTGTTTTAGTCACCATCAGTATTAGAGGTTTGAGGCAGGAAAACTCAAGATAATGATTTCATTACAGTGTTGTCAGTTTGTCACATGTTATTCACATCTGAATACGATATATTCAAAGTGTGTGTGTGTGTGTGTGTGTGTGTGTGTGTGTGTGTGTGTGTGTGAACATACCCACTAAACAAAATGATGTCCAAAAGACGTCTTTTCAACGCCTTTGTCACAAAAGTCGTACGTTGAAAAGACGTTTTTTATGACATCTTTTTTTACTTGTTCTGCATGTCTGATATAGACGTTCATGGAACCTCCATACAAGGTTAAAAACTAGTTCAAATGTGGCCATTGTGGACATATTTTGAACATCATTTATGGTCTCATTTAGACAATTTATACTGTTTCTGGAACAAATAAACACTCTCAGGATGCATTAAATTAGAACTCATGTTTATTTCAATGTAATTTCCTTTTGTAATTGCAAGCAACTCACAGACAGTTTGTGTTTGTCCATAAATCATGAACATAAAAGATACATCTGTAAATCACACATCTTTGGATCATGAGAGAAACCAGATCTGAAGGAAAGACTTTGTGCTGCCCTTAATCACAGACATAAAATACTGATACTTTGACTATTTCTGTCAGATTTCTACAGAAGATCTTAGTGAGAATTAACAGAGGTTTAGATGTTGATATTTGTTTCATTTGAAGTCACCATTGTGGTGACCAGTAATTGCTTTAGTTGGGCTCTTGGTCCTCTTTCTTTTTGCGTTAACTTTCTTTTGGGCTGCTATAACTGTGTGTTTGTAAAACACAATTGTTGTGGCAGAGAAAGCCAAGAAAAAGTAAGATCAGGAGTTATCAGCTGCTTGATGACGATGACATAATCATCACAAAACAAACATCTAATGTTGTGTTTAAAGTTTTCTTTATGTTATGCATCTATAACGGCATAACATTAAAATGATCACTTATTTGAAGGTGTATAAAAAGCATATGCTCATGTTTTGAGCAAATGTATTATGTAGTCACACACAGATATCAAGATTTTGGATATGAATCACAACAACGGTGACAATCAAAACAAAAAAGCTTGGGAATAAAGGATGAGTTTTGTACTATGATAGCTACCCATCATGCATTGCAGCATGATGCTTTTTTTTTTTTTTTACCATTGTTGTGAATCATGTGCAAAATCTTGATGTCTGTGTGTGACTATATGATACACTTGCTCAAAACATCATGTGCACATCCTTTTTATCCATCTCTAAATAAATTATAATTTAAATGTTATTGGTGCCAATATTGCAGTTACACAAGATGGGCAATAAATGTCAAAGCATCTAACAACATTAGATGCTTGTTTTGTAAAGATTTTGCTGATAACAGCTGATCTTGCTTCATTTTGGCTTTTTCTGTCACAACACAGAAAATCTACCACAAGAAGAACAGGGACGAAGAGCCCAACTAAAGCAAACACTGATCACCACAATGGTGACACTTCAAATAAAACAAATAACATCTAAACTTCTGTTAATTCTCACTAAGATCTTCTGCAGATGTCTGACAGAAATAATCAAAGTATCTGTATTTTATGTCTGTGAATAAGTTCAGCACAAGTGTCTGATGTGTGATTTACAGATGTGTCTTATGTTCATGATTTTTTGACAAACACAAACTGTCTGTGAGTTGCTTTGCAATTACAAAAGGACATTACATTGATATAAACATGAGTTTTAATGTAATGCATCCTAAAAGAGAGTGTTTATTTGGTCCAGAAACAGTATAAATTATATCTAAATGAGACCATAAATGATGTTGAAATATGTCCACAATGGCCACATTTGAACTAGTTTTTAACCTTGTACAAAGGTTCAATGAACGTCTATATCAGACATGCAGAACAAGTTAAAAAAGACGTCATAAAAACTTTCATTCTGGCTCCTCAGTGGACGTCTTTTCAACGTACGACTTTTGTGACAAAGACGTTGAAAAGATGTCTTTTGGACATCATTTTGTTGAATGATCGACTAGCTGTTATGCAAGTGTGATGTGTTTTGAATTTTGTACTAATGTTTCTTTTTCTTTTGTATTAACAGTTCCTCGACATTAAAAACATGTTTCTATTCATTTATAGAGTTCTTTATGACTGGTAAGGTCATTCCTGTGGGAGGTTCAGTAGTTTTGCCCTGTCAGGTTAACAAAGGCTTGTTACAGAAAAATCTAAAGGTGGAATGGAGAAAACTAACCAGAGACTCAGAGACTCGGGTTCATCTGTATGAAGATGGTGAAAGTCGACAGCAGCAGGAATATTGTGATAGAGCTCATTTCTTTACTAAGAAGATTAAAGATGGAAACTTCTCCCTCCATTTGAAAAAAGTGAGAGCTGAAGATGAGGGAAAATACACATGTACAGTTTACAGGGAACCGGATTGTGTGCATTCAACTATTAGGAAAGAGTTGAAACTGGGTAAGTAAACTCTGCTGCTGTTGTAGCCCTGATCAATATGATTTTAATTAATCAGTATAGTTGCAATATAAAAATAGCATTTCCATAAATGTAATAAAAAAAAATGTATTTTAATTTTAATATCCATAAAAAGTCAATAAATTAAATGTATATAAAAGCTATTAGCAGATAATGTAAAAAGAATCCAAAATTGTGCTCTTGACATCTGAGAACAGTCTAAATTCATACTGCTCATTTGTAGTTTGGGGATTTAACCAGAAGATTCTTCTAAAAGACTAGCCATGATGTGTGTCAGTAGACCAGTTTAATTATTGATTAATTATACTGACATTCAGAGGTGGGTAATCCAGGGGCAAAGAGTAAAAGTCCTGCCATATGTTTATTCCACCCATAAACTCAGTCAGCTGATTTCACTAATTAGTTCTCTCTCCTGTCTGAATTAGCAAATCCAGGTGATTGGAACAAAATACTGAGGAGGACTTTTACTTTCTGAACCTGGACTTTACACCTCTGCATAGCAATGCCACATGTCAGGTAATGTTTTACGGAAATTTTCATTTCAAGACACCGTTATGGTGGTCAGTGTTTGCTTTAGTTTGGCTCTTGATCCTTTTAATTTTTTGACAATAGTTTTTCTCTGACTGTTCCATCTTTGTGTTTATGAAGTACATGTGTTACTGCAAAAGAAAAACATGACCTGTTCACAATATGTTTTGATGATGACATTATTAGCATGTAGTGTCCTGATTCACTGATGTCATTCAGAGTCTGAATCTTTTACTATATGCCTGATGTCTCGTTTTGTAGTCCTGAGATTCTACAGTTTGAATCCAATAGAAATATGAACAATTTTGAAAATACTTTGCACAGAAGTTTTTGTTTTTAAACACACAGACATCAAGAATCAGCATATGAATCTCAGCAATGGTGACAATAAACAAACTAGTGACAAACAGATCAACTCTGAACAACACAAAACTAAAGTCATAATAAAACAATAGCAGAATAAAAGCAAACAGGAAAAAACAATGAAAATTGCAGGACAATTCAGCTGCATAATTTATTCATGCTGCAGTGCATGATGTCAGCCATTGATGTGTTTTGATTGGTGCACTGCAACATGAAGCATTTGCAGCATTTGTGTGATTGTCACCATTGTTGAGATTCATATGTAGATTCTTGATGTCTGTGTGTGATTTAAAAATCTCTAGATTATTAAAGCATTGCTGAAATTAGCTACTGTAGTGAAAAATTAATAAAGCATTTGTATAATCGGTTTATAATGCTGGGTGAGATCAGGTCACTAGTAATTTCATCATTGAAACATAACCAGGGCTGCATTTCCCAAAAGCTTCTTAAGCCTAACTTGATTGTAGATCAAATACAACAAATGGTTTGTGCCATCAAATTAGGCTTATGATACTTTCGGGAAACACAGCCCAGGTCATAGGTCATAGGTCATGCCACAACAAATGTCCTTTATAAACACAGAGTTGGAGCAACCAGAGAAATACTAATGTTAAAAAGGAAAGGGTCAAGAGACCAACTAAAGCAAACGCTGATCACCATAATGGTGACTTGATACAAAAACATTCCATAAAACATTACCATCTAAACTTCTGTTAAATCTAAGTAAGAACGTATCCCAGATAGCAACATTGTTTCGGCCCAGATCCGGCCCACATCTGGCACTTGTGGAATGCGGATCTGGCCCACATGCAGCGTGGAATGATGGGCCTTGGGCGGACCGCTCCTGTTTGCCAGATCTGGGCCACAAGCAGGCCATAGAAATGCCACATGTCAGCCAAGAGCAAAGAAATAAACCAGAACTGGACCTTATCTGAGCCACGCAGTCTGTGTATATTAAATATTAGGGCTGGGCGATATATCGCATGATATTGTTATGCGCATCTCGTCAGTAAAGCCGGTTCCTTGATTAGTAGTAAATCACCATCACCTGCTTTCAGATGGAGCGGTGTTAAATTAACACTCCTGGGGCTGGAAGTGTATATGAGTCCACACATGTAAAGTGTTAAAATATGAGTGTTAAATTAACACTCAAGAGTGTTAAAGTTAATGAGATAATTAAGTGATTAATTAAGTGATTATTGAGCATTATTGAAGACACATGATGTTTAACAAGCAGAATCACTGAAGGAGAAACCCAGTTCCCTTACGAGAACGTTCTCTCGTACTGCGTTGCAAACGCTTATGGGAAAACTCCTTTTCTCGAGAATATTGAAGCCTTTATTTTAAAACGCATTTGCTACAGCACAGGCGAGAGCATCAGACCCACGTGAGTGAGCTGATAGGCTGTGCTGTGGGCAACTGCACGAACCAATGGCGGATAGACAGAAGCGCGCGAGCCAATCAGGGCGCTTGGCGCTCTGTCACTGTCAAGCGCGCGAAACTACACGTGACCATAACATATAAATACAGATAGAATCCGCCATTTGACAGATTTAATCTCCTTCAGCTCGACTCACCTCGTCGCTGATTTTCTCCGGTCGTAAGAAGCCCTCGTCGTGGAAAAGCCGTCCAGCGGAACAGCTTCGCATCCCGGCATCTCGCCAGCTGAGCGTTTCCCTGTGGCATCCGACGAAAAATTATATCCTTTTCATTGCATATTTATCTAAAAGAGCAAACCGCTGTTTTCACAGCGCGGCATAATGCCTCTCTCCATCTGTGAGAGCTGCGGGGTCTCCCTGCATGCATCCGACGGACACACCCAGTGTGCGGCCTGCCTCGGCCCTGAGCACGCCGAGGCAGCGCTCATGAAAGGCGGCTGCCAATTCTGCGACGGGATGCCTGTCTCCGTTCTCCGTTCAAGGCTGTCTTCGACGGTGACCGATTCCGCCCACCTTCCGTCTTCGGCGCCCCACGAGCCCCGTAGGAAGAAGCGGCGCGATCAGAGGCGTCCTGAGCGCGGTGAGTTTAGCGAGTGCACGCCGGGCCTTTCTCCTCGTGCCTCGCCCACGCCTTCTTCGCCTGTCCTGTTCTCTCGGAGCGAGCAGCGCCCCTCGTCTGAAGCGGCTGGACTCGTCTCTTTCGGCGCATCTCCGGATGACGTCGATGACGCACTTTCTATGGCGGCATCTGAGAGCGAGGATTGGTCGGGCTCCGCGGACCCCGCCCCCCCCTCTCAGCTAGAGTTTTCTGATACTCGAGCGAGCATTGACGCCGAACTTCTCCGTGTCATGTCTCGCGCTGTTGACGAGTTGGGACTTGATTGGCTTTCTCCAGCTGAGCCCGCCAGAAGCCGCCTCGATGAATGGTACCTGCCGGGGCGCCAGCAGGCCCCTCGTCAGCGCGCCGCTCCATTTATGCCTGAGGTTCACGAAGAGCTCACAAAATGCTGGCGCGCGCCCTTTTCAGCGCGAACGCGCTCATCTGCCTCTTCTACGCTCTCCACTGTTGACGGCGCTGAAGAGAAAGGATATGTGTCTCTCCCCCCACTGGAGGAAGCGGTCGCTGCACACTTATGCCCCCCCACTGCAGGTAGTTGGAGGTCTAAGACGGTGCACCCTTCTAAGCCGTGCAGAACTACTTCGGCCATTGCCAGCCGCGCATACGCTGCCGCCGGTCAAGCCGCCTCTGCACTTCACGCCATGGCGACGCTTCAAGCCTTCCAGGCCAAACTTCTCCGTTCCATGGATGAGTCAGGCCCGGACCCAGACACATTTAAAGACCTCAGGAGTGCCACGGATCTGGCACTGAGGGCCACGAAGACCACCGCTCAAGCCCTGGGCCGCAATATGGCCAGCCTAGTGGTAATGGAGCGCCACCTCTGGCTAAACTTAACCGAGATCAGGGACGCGGATAAAACTGCCTTCCTCGACTCGCCCGTCACAGCCTCAGGTCTCTTCGGCCCATCTGTCAGCGGCTTCGCCGATCGCTTCACTGAAGCTCAGAAGGCTTCCAGCGCCATGAGACACTTTCTACCAAAGCGCTCCAGCTCAGTCCAACGGCGCCCCAAGAGCACGCCGCGACCTGAGAAAGTGGTGTCCCAGGTCCTCCAGCCCCGCCCAGCGGCTGAGACCAGTAAGCACATGAAGCCAGCGAAACGGTTCCCGTTCCCTAAGCGCCAGGGCCCGCGGCCGAAGCTGACGCTCGATCACGAGCCCAAGAAGCCGTCCTAACCGGCACAAAGAGGGGTCACTGTCCCGCTGCGGCCGGACCAGCCCCAAAAATCGCTCGACTACTGCTCACGGCTCCCTCTTCAGTTCAGGCGGCTGCAGCAGTTCTAAATGCAGTTCATGGGCCCGTCACATGTCACGCACCCCTGCAAACAAACGCTGTTTTAACAGCGACCCACACAAAGCACAAATCGAGCATAATTTCTCACATGCATACATGTCAGTCCGAGCCCCCCACTCTGGGTGTTCCAGATATGATAATGCCTCTAGCTCTGCGGGCTCTAGCTTGGCAAGCTATCCCCGGAGTTTCAGTATGGGTGATGAACATCATAAAGCATGGTTACTCGCTTCAGTTCGCCCGCAGACCACCGCGTTTTCGCGCGGTTATACAAACCACGGTAAGGGGCACATTGAGTCATGTCCTCCGCACCGAAGTGTTAAGTCTGCTGGCGAAAGGGGCCATCGAGAAGATCCCCCCTTCTCTGAGCGAGTCAGGTTTTTACAGCCGATACTTTCTTGTTCCAAAGAAAGACGGCGGCCTGAGACCCATTTTAGATCTCAGACATCTGAACAAGGCTCTCATGTCACGGCCGTTCAGAATGCTCACGACCAGACATATCCTGGCGCAGATTCGCCCAGGCGACTGGTTTTTCTCAGTAGATCTGAAAGACGCTTACTTTCACATTCAAGTGAACCCCCACCACAGGCCATTCTTGAGATTCGCCTTCGAGGGGCAGACATACCAGTACACAGTTCTTCCATTTGGACTGGCACTAGCGCCTCGTACATTCACGAAGTGCATGGATGCAGCTCTCTCCCCCCTGAGACAGCGGGGAATGCGCATCCTAAACTACCTCGACGACTGGCTCATACTGACCCAGTCAGAGGCGGAGTCACATACTCACAAAGCCTGGCTCCTCAGCCATCTAGAATGTCTAGGGCTCAGGGTCAATGTTGCAAAGAGTGTTCTGTTGCCCAGCCAACGTATCACGTTCCTGGGAACAGTTCTCGACTCCGTACTTATGAGAGCATGGCCCACACCGGCCCGTGCTCTAACGATTCAGCAGCTCACGGCATCGTTCATAGAGGGCTCTCTTGTACCCCTCAGAACGTTTCAGAGGATCCTTGGCCTGATGGCCTCTGCATCATCAGTACTCCAACTAGGCCTACTGCGTATGCGTCCTCTTCAGCTGTGGCTGGCTCCTCTGGTGCCACCCCACGCCTGGCATTCAGGCCACTTGATTATCAAGGTGGACCAGCGCTGTGTTCAAGCCCTGGCCCCTTGGAAAAACGCCAGCTGGTACCAGCAGGGCGTAAGCATGGGGGTAGTTTCAGAGAGGAGGATGATTTCAACAGACGCCTCCAACTCCGGTTGGGGAGCTCTGTACGAGGGCAGGCCTGCCTCCGGCCTCTGGTCGAGCTCGGAGAAACGCCTACACATAAACTGCCTCGAAATGAGAGCAGTTTTTCTAGCCCTAAAAACATTCCTCCCATACCTGGCGGGACACCACGTGTTGGTACGGACGGACAACATGTCGGTGGTCTCTTACATAAATCGCCAGGGCGGCCTCAGGTCCCGCAACCTGTTTGCCATAGCCTCACAGCTCTTGCTATGGGCTCACACCAATCTGCGCTCGCTCAGGGCAGCTCACGTGCCAGGCACGTTGAATACAGGAGCAGACATGCTCTCTCGGGGCAGAGTTCCCCCAGAGGAATGGTCTCTCCACCCTCAGACAGTTCTCCTACTCTGGGAGGTCTTCGGGAAGGCAGAAGTAGATCTTTTCGCCTCAGAAGACAACTGTCAATGCCCAATCTTTTTCTCAAAGAGCAGGGATGCGTTGGCCCACGACTGGCCCAACCTTCCTCTCTATGCGTTCCCCCCGGTCTCGATGCTCCCTCAGGTCATCGAACGGATCAGGAACACGAAAAGCGCAGTGCTATTAGTAGCTCCTCTCTGGCGGACCCAGGTTTGGTTCCCAGAGTTGATGCAGCTGTCTGTAGCAGACCCGTGGCCAATCCCAGTGAGGCGCGACCTCCTGACTCAGGCCAACAGGACAATCTGGCATCCCCGTCCCGACTTATGGGCCCTACATGTATGGCCACTCAACGGGTACCCCAGAACCTCCCAGAGGGCGTCCTGAATACTATAAAGGAAGCTAGAGCTCCGTCTACCAGACGCCTCTATCTCAGTAAATGGTCAGTGTTTTCCAGCTGGTGTTTAGCTCGAGACCTCGACCCATACACTTGTGAAGTACCAAGAGTACTGTCTTTTCTACAGGAGATGTTGGACGCGGGTCGCTCCCCCTCCACTCTCAAAGTGTACGTGGCAGCCATTGCTGCTTTTCACGTATTGGAAGCCGGGGCCTCCTTAGGAAAAAGCGACCTTATAGTTCGCTTCCTCAGGGGCGCCAGGAGGCTTAACCCGCCTCGGCCACCGTCTGTTCCGGCCTGGGACCTCTCCTTGGTCCTGCGGGCTCTTAAGGGACCTCCCTTTGAACCACTTCAGTCAGCTGATCCTAAGTCTCTCTCTCTGAAAACCGCCCTGCTTCTAGCACTGGCGTCAGTAAAGAGAATAGGGGATTTACAGGCGCTGTCTACCAGCGCTTCCTGTCTGGAGTTTGGTCCTAATGACTCCAAGGTCATTCTTAGGCCAAGACATGGATATGTTCCTAAGGTGCTCTCAACTCCGTTCAGAGCCCAGGTTATTTCTCTGTCAGCTCTCCCCTCCTCCGAGGAGGATAGCGATTCTCTCATGCTTTGCCCAGTCAGAGCTTTGAGAATTTATCTGGAGCGTTCGGCCTCTTTCAGACAGTCTGAACAGCTCTTTGTGTGTTTCGGGGGCCGATCCAAGGGCCTCCCGGTCACTAAAACCACACTGTCCAGATGGATAGTTGACGCCATTGCCCTGGCTTACACCTCACTGGGCCTCTCTTGTCCCATAGGTGTTAGAGCTCATTCCACGAGAGGTGTTGCCTCTTCGTGGGCTTGGTCAAGTGGTATTCCCATTGAAGACATTTGTGCGGCGGCCGGCTGGTCCGCTCCGTCCACATTTGTGAGATTCTATAATCTGGATGTCCCTGCTCTGCAGACATGCGTTCTTTCTGTCTAGACTCTGGCTCTGTGGATCCAGACTAGTTTTGAACCATGGTCACTTGGGTATTCCCATCTATAGCATATGTGCGGCGGCCGGATATCCGCTCCGTCCACATTGTTGAATTATAGCTTTAATGCCCTTGCTTTGTAGCTACAGTTCTTCTGTCTAGACACTGGCTCTGTGACCCAGTCTAGTTGATATTGAACACACGGTTTTCACCTTGTGGACTAAGTGACTGGCTTTGGCCAGATCCGATGAATTATAACTTTAATGTCCCTGCTTTGCAGTTACAGTCTTTTCAGTCTAGACTCTGGCTCTGCGGACCCAGACTAGTTTGATATTAAACACACGGCTATCACCTTGTGGGTTAAATGACTGGCTCTGGCCAGTCTTTATTACGGATAATTGATGGGCCCGATGTTCGGTCTCTTTTTATCCTGGCTATTTTGTACTTCCCGGAACTCTGGTGAGTCAGAGCGGCCAAAAGATTAATAGCACGGCGTTTTAAATGGAAACGTTCCCATAAGCGTTTGCAACGCAGTACGAGAGAACGTTCTCGTAAGGGAACGTACTGGTTACTTTCGTAACCTCGGTTCCCTTAGAGATAAGGGAACGAGTACTGCGTTGCCTTGCCGTGCTATTTTTCTTATGGCAGGTTTGTCGCTTCAGTCGATTATACCTGTCAAATGGCGGATTCTATCTGTATTTATATGTTATGGTCACGTGTAGTTTCGCGCGCTTGACAGTGACAGAGCGCCAAGCGCCCTGATTGGCTCGCGCGCTTCTGTCTATCCGCCATTGGTTCGTGCAGTTGCCCACAGCACAGCCTATCAGCTCACTCACGTGGGTCTGATGCTCTCGCCTGTGCTGTAGCAAATGCGTTTTAAAATAAAGGCTTCAATATTCTCGAGAAAAGGAGTTTTCCCATAAGCGTTTGCAACGCAGTACTCGTTCCCTTATCTCTAAGGGAACCGAGGTTACGAAAGTAACCAGTACGTTACCCTGGCAACTTATGCTGGGAAACTAGCCTGGTCCAGGGCAGGCTAACTGTCAGGCTAAGCCTCAGCTGTTACACAGATCCTCTAACACTGACCAACAAGAACACAATGATATTACCACTGACACTCTCTCATACCATTATTGGACTTTATTAACCACTATTAGTCCAAAAATAAATACACAGTACAGAAAATAAACTTAAATAAGGCTACAATGATAAATTAGACAATATATCTATATCTATCTATCTATCTATCTATCTATCTATCTATCTATCTATCTAGAGAGAGAGAGAGAGAGAGAGATAGATATAGATAAATAAAATATATATACTACAGGTTTTCTTTTTTTACTGGCTTTTACTGGCTTTGAATGTTTTGTGCCCAAGATTTAATTAGATTGTTTAAAGATTTATGAATACATTTCTCTCTGGTTTTGTTTGGCAGCTGTAGTTCATGTTTATGATTATTAGAAGAACATTAGAACACAATCTAAAAAAAAAGCTTTTAAAGCAGAAGTTAAAATCACAAAATTAAAAATAAATAATTACAAAAGCACAGTATAAATTTTAACTGGTAAGATGAATCTGAGCTTAGTAATTGACAGTATATTAACCTACATTTGATTTACCCCATTACAATAGTCCCTTTACAGTTATTGCTATCATAAAAATACACTTGTAGGTTTAAAATTCTAAATAAGGCACCTCTAATGTCCAAATAACAAATATTTTAGCATATATGTATATATATATATATATATATATATATATATATATATATATATATATATATATATATATATATTGTAGCGTTTATACGCCCACGTATAAATATAATTAATTATTATTCATAACGAATTACACAGCAAAATCCCCAGTGTTAAATTAACACTCCTCAGTGTTTATATGTGTCCACACTACAGGGTGTTAAAAATTAACACTGAAGCAGTGTTGAAGTTAATGATATAATTAAGTTAACACTGAAGCAGTGTTGAAGTTAATGAGGTAATTAAGTGATTAATTAAGTGATGATTGGCCATTAGTGGTGACACCTGATGATAACAAGCAGACTCACTGAAGGAAAGAGAAACAAGAACAGAAAAAAGAGAAACACAAGAACTATTGACTTCGAGTCATTACACATTGTTGCACTTATTATTTTACCAGTTTGACTTTATTTCTGTCATACATCGACAAAAGTTCTTGAGAGTCAACAGAAGTTTAGACGGTAATATTTTATGGGATTTTTCTTTTCAAGTTACCATTTTGGTGGTCAGTGTTTGCTTTAGTTGAGCTCTTGACACTTTTCATTTTTTAATATTAGTTTTTCTCTGGTTGCTACAACTCTGTGTTTATAAAGCACATTTGTTACTGCAAGAGAAAACATGACCTGCTCACAATATGTTTTGATGATAATGACATTATCATGTAGTGACCTGATTCACTGATGTGAGAGTCTAAATTTTTGACTATATGCTTGATGTCTTGTTTTAGTATTGGTGATTGTAGCTCTGAGATTCTACAGTTTGAGAGCCAACAGAAATATCAAAAATTTTGAAAATACTTTGAGCAAAGAAGTTATTGTGTTTAAACGCACAGACATCAAGAATCAGCATATGAATCTCAACAATGGTGACAAAAAACAAACTAGTGACGAACAGATCAACTCTGAACATCACAAAACAAGCTACTAAAGTCAGAACAAAACAATAGCAAAATAAAAGCCAACAGAAAAAAAAAAACAATGAAAATTGCAGGACAATTCAGCTGCATAATTTATTCATGCTGCAATGCATGATGTCAGCCATTGATGCATTCTGATTGGTGGCTCCCATCATGCATTGCAACATGAAGCATTTGTTTGATTGTCACCATTGTTGAGATTCATATGTAGATTCTTGATGTCAGTGTGTGATTTTCAATCCTTCAGATCTTTAAAACATTGCTGGGAGTAACTACTGTAGTGAAAAATTAATAAAACAATTAAATAACCAGCTTATAATGCTGGGTGACATCATTGAATCAGGTCACTAGTAATTTCATCATCAAAACATAACTAGGGCTGAATTTCCAAAAGCATCTTAAGCCTAACTTGACTGCAGACCAACTGCAACAAATGGCCTATACGATCAAATTAGGCTTGCAATGTTTTCAGGAAACACAGCCCAAATCATAGTTTCTCTTGCCACAACACATATGCTCTATAAACACAGGGTTAGAGCAGCCAGAGAAATACTAATGTTAAAAAGTAAAGGGTCAAGAGCCCAACTAAAGCAAACACTGACCACCATAATGGTGACATGAAACGAAACATTCCATAAAACATTACCATCTAAACTTCTGTTAAATCTAAATAAGACCGTGTGTAGATGTATGACAGAAATAAAGTCAAACTGGTGAAATAATAAGTGCAATAATGGTTCAAAGTCAGTAGTTCTTGTGTTTCTCTTTCCTTCAGTGAGTCTGCTTGTTATCATCAGGTGTCACCACTAATGGCCAATCATCACTTAATTAATCACTTAATTATCTCATTAACTTCAACACTGCTTCAGTGTTAATTTTTAACACCCTGTAGTGTGGACACATATAAACACTGAGGAGTGTTAATTTAACACTGGGGATTTTGCTGTGTATGATCAATAATTAATAATTTAATTATTTTCAGAATTTACTGTAACAGAACCAATAATATGATCATTTATCAGTTCATCCAATGAACAGAAAGCATAAACAATTATTAACTCTAGGAAATATAATATCTTCCTGGCCAAGAAAGAATAACCCCCTAACAGTAAATTAAGAAATAGGGTAAAAGCATAGGTAACTTTTGATCGAAGTTCAAGACAATAAATTTAATAAGCACATACACAAGTAATCTCTTTTCAAATACAAACAATACTTTATTGATTATATACTAACACATACAGCTAATCTCTAACACAAACACACACACACACACACACATTCATACGAGTTGCAGAAAGGAAGAGAGTGAGGAAAGAGTGGGTTTAAGAGTGAAAGGATGAAATCTCACGATTCCATATGCACTTAGACATGACCTGGAATGAACCATCAATCATTAATTTAACCCTTCTATCGTTTCTTAGACATGTTATTAAATTTATGTAAATACACCAGTGCAGCTTTTAGTCTGGAGGTACTTGCTTGTCTTTGCGTTCCTTTTTGGGAATTCCCTTCGTTGCATAACAGAGGGTTTCCCCGGGTTCGTTCGTCGGCTGTGGTCTCCTTGTGCCTGGGTCTGCGGCGTTCCAGTCACGTGTTGTGCTGGCGGATGAATTGAAAGTCTTTGTCTGAAGCTGGCTTTGCAGAAGAAACGTGGTCGGAATCTTGTCGCAAAACTTAACTTCCCAGCCAGCACAGCCATGTGGGGCCCAAATGGGTTTGACCTGGGCTATCTAACTGGGACCCAGCCAGTTTTGTCCTCGGTTTCCATGTTGGCCCCACATGGGTTTGCCCAGATGAAATGAACACTGCTTAGTATGCACAGTACAGGCTGTTTAATGTAACACTTAATCAGTGTTGGAGGTAATGAGATAATTAGGTGATTGAATAATGATTGTGCATTAATGATGAACACCTGCTGTTAACAAGCAGAATCACTGAAGGAAAGAGAAACACAAGAACTACTTCCAGCCACAGCCTTGGATGAAATCAACTGAAGATAAAATACATTACATCTCTCAAGATCTGATTAAACAACTCCACAAACAGCATTACCAGCTTCACTTATTACTAACCAGACTGACTTTATTTCTGTCAGACGTCTACAGAAAAGAATTAAGAAGAGGTTTAGATGTTGATTACTTATTTGAAAGTAATAGTTTGATTTGATGTTACCATTGTGGCGATCAGTGTGTGCTTTAGTCAGGCTCTTGACTTTTTAACATTAGTTTTTCTCTGGCAGCTGTGTCTGTTTGTTATGGCGAGAACAGCAAGAGAAAATATAATCAGATGCTGTAAGCTGATTGATGATATGAATATGATCGTCATATAGTGGCTTAACTCATTGATTATTTGTGAGGTTCATACGGTAGTATGTTATTCATTTTGTTTTACTGTTGTGATTCTACAACAAGAGAATAATAATTTAATCAGAATGTCAAATTATTTTTAAAACTCCATTTACATATTTTGGGCTCCTCCTAATCTTACTCACACACAGACATCAAGAATCAACATATGAATCTCAACAATGGTGACATGCTTCATGCTGCAATGCATTCTGGGAGCCATGGATAAGTTTTGTATGATGCACCCAGAATGCATTGCAGCATGAAGCATGTCACCATTGTTGAGATTCATATGCTGATTCTTGATGTCTCTGTGCAAGTGGAACTTTCTGTAGTCCAACATGTGTAAATGGTGTTTTAAAAATCATTTGATGTTCTGATTAAACTGTGCTGGATCTCTTGCTGTAGAATCACAACAATAAAACAAAATGAATAACATACTACCCGTATGAACCTCAAAAATAATCAATGAGTTAAGCCACTATATGATGAGTATATTCTTATCGTCAATCAGCTTACAGCATCTGATTATATTTTCTCTTGCTGTTCTCGCCATAACAAACAGACACAGCTGCCAGAGAAAAACTAATGTTAAAAAGTCAAGAGCCTGACTAAAGCACACACTGATCGCCACATTGGTAACATCAAATCAAACTATTACTTTCAAAAAAGTAATCAACATCTAAACCTCTTCTTAATTCTTTTCGTTAGATGTCTGACAGAAATAAAGTCAGTCTGGTTAGTAATAAGTGAAGCTGGTAATGCTGTTTGTGGAGTTGTTTAATCAGATCTTGAGAGATGTAATGTATTTTATCTTCAGTTGATTTCATCCAAGGTTGTGGCTGGAAGTAGTTCTTGTGTTTCTCTTTCCTTCAGTGATTCTGCTTGTTAACAGCAGGTGTTCATCATTAATGCACAATCATTATTCAATCACTTAATTATCTCATTACCTCCAACACTGATTAAGTGTTACATTAAACAGCCTGTACTGTGCATACTAAGCAGTGTTCATTTCATCTGGGCAAACCCATGTGGGGCCAACATGGAAACCGAGGACAAAACTGGCTGGGTCCCAGTTAGATAGCCCAGGTCAAACCCATTTGGGCCCCACATGGCTGTGCTGGCTGGGTCGGCGCCCGGATCCCGTGACAAGATGGATGAGGATAGAAGTCCGGACCAAATCTTGAATTAATATTCTGTTTGAATTAATATTCTGGAAGAAGATTATTTTGTGGTTGGTTTTCTACGCATTGTTGTTACAATATATATATATATATATATATATATATATATATATATATATACACTGAAAAAAATGATACTTTGGATTAACTTAAAAAAATTGATGTAATTTGTTACAGCTAATTTTTTTAGATTTTCTCAAATTGTATTTATGATTTAGTTAAAACCATAAATTTTGATTTATGTCAAACCAAAATTTTAAGTTTTACCTTTACCCAAAGTACACAGCAAAAACTCCAGTGTTAAATTAACACTCAAGAGTGTTAAAGTTAATGAGATAATTAAGTGATTAATTGAGTGATGATTGAGCATTATTGAAGACACCTGATGTTAACAAGCAGAATCACTGAAGAAGAAAATCACAAATTGTAAGTTACCATTAAGGTGATGGGTGTTTGCTTTAGTTGGGCTCTAGTCTAGACCATTATATGTTTATTTTAGATTTTGTTTGTCTGCTGTTATTGATTTATAACAGTTAAATGAACAAAGAAAAGTGTGATCTGATGGTGTTGGTTATGTTTTGTCATAATCATGCTGTGATCTGAAAAATGAAACTTATTGAGATAGTTTGGTTTAACTTGTTAATTACAGCAGCTCTGTGTTTCTACAGCATATGATTTTCAGAATTTTTCATATAATCCAAAATATTTAATAAACATGGTTCTAATCAAAAGACTTTCGAATTAATTTATTTTAAAACACAGACATCAATAATCAGCCTGTGAATCTCAACAATGGTGACAATAATAAAGCATGTTGCAGTGGCTGCCACCAATCACAACTCATTAATGGCTCCCATCATGCATTGCGTTATGAATAAATTATGATCTGAATTGTCTAATTTACTTTTCCTTATTGAATATTCTGCTCGTCACCATTGTTGAGATGCATAGACTGAATCTTGACGTCTGTGTGTGCCTAAAAGAAAGTTTTTTTTTTTTCAAAACAACTTTTAAGAAATCCTTTGTATTATATCTAAAATTCTGGATATTTATGTCGAATCACAGTTATGCTGTAATCAACAATATAAACCTATGTCAGAAATAACGATCTTAATGAGCTCAGTGATCAAGTTCAAATGATGATTGTCATAATATAACCAACACCATCAGATCACTTTTTTTTTTTCTTTGTTCATCTGTCAGTTATAACTCAGATACAACAGCCAAACAAAATCTAAAGTAAACGTATAAGGGTGAAGAGCCCAACTAAAGCAAACAATGATCACCTTAATGGTAACTTACAATTTGAGATTTTCTCCTTCAGTGATTCTGCTTGTTAACATCAGGTGTCTTCAATAATGCTCAATCATCACTCAATTAATCACTTAATTATCTCATTAACTTCATCACTCTTGAGTGTTAATTTAACACTGGAGTTTTTGCTGTGTACTTTGGTTTAAGGTAAAACGTTGAGTTGGAAAAAAATAAAATTTAGGTTTGACATTAATCAAAATTTATGGTTTTAACTAAATCATAAATACAATTTGAGAAAAATTAAAAAAATTAGCTGTAACAAATTACATCAATTTTTTTAAGTTAATCCAAAGTAGCATTTTAGAGGGTGTAACACTTACTTTGAGGCAAATCACAATTTTCCATTAGACCAATGCAAATATATATTTTGAATGAATTGCACTGATGTTTCACTTTTTTCAGTGTATGCTTTATTGTGGCTTTCAATTCAAACACATTTAACACAATTATACAAATGCACAGTTCCTTTAAAGACATCATATTTTCCCCCAATAAATATTCATTTATTTATTTTTTTTTTTTTTTTTTTTTTTTTTGTGATAATACCCACTAACACATAGCCTAAAGAACACATGATTAGAACAATAACCAAAAAGTACATAGTTAGACACTTTTACATATGATTTAACGGGGAAAAGACAAAAAACAATAAATAAATATTAATAAAAATGTAACATTCACATATTTATGTATACATTTGCTCTTGTATACATGTATACATTTGTAAAAATTTATACATTTGCTCTTAATTTCATGTTATCCTCTCCATAATGTACTTTAGAAACTAAATCTACTCATTTAAAACTGGGGATTCTTGCTTTCTCCAAAAAAATATTGCATTAAAAGCTGTAATTCTCAGCATTCTAAATAAGTATACATCATCTTTATTAAGTAGCATAGGTCCTATACCCAAAACTATATTTTGTATCTTTATATATTTAGTTTCTTAAAATAAACTTCCCTGAATTAGGCTACTTCTGTTCACTGAAGTACTTCTGTTCGCTAGATATCACAAACGCATAAAACAGCACAAAATATACTCTGTTTGATGGTGGATCGATTTGATCCACGATCGACCTCTAGGGCTGCTTCAAAAACGCGTCTACACGCAATTATCTAGACTTGATAAACCTGGATCAAATTAGTGAGATTGCGTGAACTTCAATTACCTTTTATGGAACCACTTTAGCCCCAACTTATTTGTTAGGCTAATTCAAGTCCGGTTTTGGAGTTTAATCCCCGCTTTTCTAAGCGTCTTTTATGGAACAACCCTCAGGTGAAGATGGTTACCTGTTGATTGTTTTATAATCATCATGAAATAAACTGTTTCACTGATGTCTTAGGAATCTAACAATTGTGTTGTTCCATTATTATTTTCACATCACAAACCCTGTGTTACTGCAGCATGAGATCCAGCAATATTATAACAGTCAGTTTAAAAAACCTAAAGTTTAACTTAACATGATTTTCTCAGATTTTCCAAAACAAAATCATCTCTCTGTCTGTGTGTGTCTGTGTGTGTGTGTGTGTGTGTGTGTGTGTGTGTGTGTGTGTGTGTGTGTGTGTGTGTGTGTGTGTATGTGTTTTCCTTTCTTTTCTTTCTCAGGATTAATTGTGAAACGTCATCACACACCTGTTCCTCTGGGATCTTCAGTGGTTTTGCCCTGTTATACTGATAAACCTTTACCAGTGAAAGATCTGAAGGTGGAATGGAGAAGAAAGGGCGAGGCTCTTGTTTTGTATCAAGATGGTGAGAGTCGAGCAGAGGTCCAGCATCAGGATTATCATGATAGAGCTCATTTCTTTAATGATCAGATTCAACATGGAAACTTCTCCCTCCGTCTGGACAATCTGAGAGCTGAAGATGAGGGAAATTACACATGTAAAGTTTACAACAAGAGGAATTGCGTGTCTTCTGCTGAGATAAAATTGGTGCTGAGACTACTAGGTAAGTCAGCAGATGAGGAAAAGACCTACTCTTCTATCCTTAATCAATAGCTTAAATATTATAATATTAAATTTGTGTTTCCAGTTAAGTTATAAATGTAATTGTCAGACAGTACAGAGATGTGCATTTAAATAAAATCAAATTACTGATAGTATAATTTTAATAATGATCAAATATTTAATTCAAAATTCATATACTCATTTGACTTTTAACTGTTATTTTGTCTTTTCTCTCCAGACACAGTCTTTAATCTTCAGATGTTTCTAGTCTTCTGTCCAAATATTCTGATGTTTCTTGCTTTTGTCCTCTGGGGTGTTTCTGGAGGTGAGTGTCTCACTACTGATTGTTTATCAGTGCATTATAATATCATTCAAATATTTGTTTATTCATACAGAAACTATTAATATCTGTTTGTATTTCAGGATCTGTGAATGAGACGGTCTCTTGTTCTGCTCTTTATTTTCTGAGACCTCTCATGGTACTCTGGGCATCTCCATACATTAATGAGTTCACAGGTAAAGATTCATTTTATCAGTTTATTAGAGATCAGGAAATTAATAAATACCCAGAGGTTCAGACTTCATATAATCTTTGTGTGATTAACCAAATAGAAAGTTGAATAAAACTTACATTATAAAATGAATTGTTCCAGTCATTGATTCTGACAGGTTGAGCTCCGTTTGAAGCCGTTGTAAATATATACACATCTATTGTATATCTATTGAAATATATAAATAACATACACATTTGAACTCATTACATCCAGGGTTGAGCAAAGATGCATCAAAATGTATTATAAAAATAAAATACCAAATACCTTAATTTTAAAGCTGCTTTGGGTTAAAAATTAGCCAAAATCAATTTTTGAGAAAGTACATAACCAGCCAGTGTTCAAAACTATCTGCGTGCTTTAGCTCGATTCAAAACGATAAGCTTATAATAATGTTTTTAATTCCAGTGGTACTGGTGGATTTCCGCTGGAAATTCAAGCATGTCATTGCGTCATTATGTCACATCTGTACACAAAAAGGAGTCTAGTAGGCAGAGGTGGGTAATCCAGGGGTCAAAGAGTAAAAGTCCTGCCATATGTTTATTCCACCCATAAACTCAGTCAGCTGATTTCACTAATTAGTTCTCTCTCCTGTCTGAATTAGCAAATCCAGGTGATTGGAACAAAATACACAGCAAAATCCCCAGTGTTAAATTAACACTCGTCAGTGTACATATGTGTCCACACTACAGGGTGTTAAAAATTAACACTGAAGCAGTGTTGAAGTTAATGAGATAATTAAGTGATTAATTAAGTGATGATTGGCCATTAGTGGTGACACCTGATGATAACAAGCAGACTCACTGAAGGAAAGAGAAACAAGAACAGAAAAAAGAGAAACACAAGAACTATTGACTTCGAGCCATTATTGCACTTATTATTTTACCAGTTTGACTTTCTGTCATACATCTACACACGGTCTTATTTAGATTTAACAGAAGTTTAGATGGTAATGTTTTATGGAATGTTTCGTTTCATGTCACCATTATGGTGATCAGTGTTTGCTTTAGTTGGGCTCTTGACCCTTTACTATTTAACATTAGTATTTCTCTGGCTGCTACAACTCTGTGTTTATAAAGCATATGAGTTGTGGCAAGAGAAACTATGATTTGGGCTGTGTTTCCTGAAAACATCGCAAGCCTAATTTGATTGTACAGACCTTTTGTTGCAGTTGGTCTGCAATCAAGTTAAGATTAAGATGCTTTTGGAAATGCAGCCCTGGTTATGTTTCAATGATGAAATTACTAGTGACCTGATTCAATGATGGCACCCAGCATTATAAACTGATTATCTAATTGTTTTATTAATTTTTCACTACAATAGTTGTTACCAGCAATGTTTTAAAGATCTGAAGAATTTAAAATCACACACAGACATCAAGAATCTACATATGAATCTCAACAATGGTGACAATCACACAAATGCTTCATGTTGCAGTGCACCAATCAGAACGCATCAATAGCTGACATCATGCATTGCAGCATGAATAAATTATGCAGCTGAATTGTTCTGTAATTTTCATTGTTTTTTCTGTTGGCTTTTATTTTGCTATTGTTTTGTTCTGACTTTAGTAGCTTGTTTTGTGATGTTCAGAGTTGATCTGTTTGTCACTAGTTTGTTTATTGTCACCATTGTTGAGACTCATATGCTGATTATTGATGTCTGTGTGTTTAAACACAATAACTTCTTTGCTCAAAGTATTTTCAAAATTTTTGATATTTCTGTTGGCTCTCAAACTGTAGAATCTCAGAGCTACAATCACCAATACTAAAACAAGACATCAAGCATATAGTCAAAAATTTAGACTCTCACATCAGTGAATCAGGTCACTACATGATGATGTTTTTATCATCAAAACATATTGTGAGCAGGTCATATTTTCTCTTGCAGTAACAAATGTGCTTTATAAACACAGAGTTGTAGCAACCAGAGAACAACTAATATTAAAAAATGAAAAGTGTCAAGAGCCCAACTAAAGCAAACACTGACCACCAAAATGGTAACTTGAAAAGAAAAATTCCATAAAACATTACCGTCTAAACTTCTATAGAATCTCAAGAACTTTTGTCGATGTATGACAGAAATAAAGTCAAACTGGTAATAATAAGTGCAACAATGTGTAATGACTCGAAGTCAGTAGTTCTTGTGTTTGTCTTTTTTCTAGGAATGTCCCGATCCGATCACGTGATCGGAAATCGGGCCCGATCACGTGTTTTCAGACTGATCGGAATCGGACGTTACCTCCCGATCAGGACTCGGATATATATGTATATATTCTCATTATTTTTTAACACATCTATAGTTATGCGGTGGCACAGAGTTAGGCCGGATTCACACTGCACGCGTTAGCAGAGCGTAAGCAGCGCAGGAGCAGTGTGTATGGTGAGCAGGAGCAGGACACGCGCGTTTTGCTTTCACACTGGCAGCGTTTGTCACGCGCGGCTGAACCGCGGGTTGTGTAGGGCAGGCTACAGACAGAGTAGGCTACTCTATAATGGATAAGTTGGCATTGCTTTTTTTCGTTTTCAAATACATTTAAGAGAAAAGACTTGTCAAGAAGCTTATTTTATTAATAATTTCATATAACTTTTTGTTCATCTTTGTTTTTATTGTTATGGCAACAAGTTTGTTTTTGGACATTTGTTTTCTTTTTAAATTGCTGTTGGTCATTTGATTGACTGTTTAAAACACAATAGATATCATCAATGCACTTTTTGGATAAAACTGCGGTGTATTTTGGCCATGATCAATGTATTGTCACTTTAATTCAGCAAAAGCGGCGCAGCAAAAATAGACTCGGCGCCGAAATGATCGCGGCACTCCTGCTCTGCTATGCTACGCACTGCCGCGCCGCCTCTGCGTGCGGTGTGAATGCTCTAAAGCCTGGTTTAATCTGTTAACATGGGCGGCGAAAAAAATACGCACTGTATTTATATTATATAATATATTATATATTTATATTATATTATATTTACTGTTGCACTAAAGTCCAAAAGTGAAGAATTTATTTATTACTTGATTGTTCAAGCTACCTCACAGAAGTGCTCTGTTTGTTAACAGAGTTGTTGAATGTTAAAATAAGGTGAATTAAATAAAAAATAAGGAACATCCTGGATCTGTTTTTTCGCTCTTCTTTATTATTATTTTTTATGTATTAAGTATCGGATCGGGACTCGGTATCGGCAGATAGGCTACTCAAAATCAAATGACTCGGACTCGGACTCGAGGGCAAAAAAAACAGATCGGGGGGCTGTTCCATAAAAGACGCTTAGAAAAGCGGGGATTAAACTCCAAAACCGGACTTGAATGAGCCTAACAAATGAGTTGGGGCTAAAGTGGTTCCATAAAAGGTAATTGAAGCTCACGCAATCTCACTAATTTGATCCAGGTTTGTCTAGTCTAGATAATTGCGTGTGCACGCGTTTCTTAAGCAGCCCTAGAGGTCGATCGTGGATCAAATCGATCCACCATCAAACAGCGTATATTTTGTGCTGTTTTATGCGTTTGTAACATGTTTTTTTCCCCCTCAGTGCAAAACTTACATTTTACAGTTATATTCTCCATCTGTAAATGTTCGAAAGTCATGCAAATGTATTCATTTAGCTGCTAATTTTCATATTGAACGAGCGCTGCTGCGCGCATGCGCGCCAAATAGGAGCGCAATAATTCTGACTAAAATATACATTTTGCTTGGAAAATTAATATGCGATATTTTATAACACTAGAAATATCTTCTAATTATAATAATTTATCTTTAGGATGTTGGATAAGTTGCAGTGAACTTCTAGCGAACAGAAGTACTTCAGTGAAGTAGCCTATAATTCAGGGAAGATTTTTTTTTAAGAAACTAAATATATAGAGATACAAAATATAGTTTTGGGTATAGGACCTATGCTACTTAATAAAGATGATGTATACTTATTTAGAATGCTGAGAATTACAGCTTTTAATGCAATATTTTTTTGGAGAAAGCAAGAATAGTTTTAAATGAGTAGATTTAGTTTCTAAAGTACATTATGGAGAGGATAACATTAAATTAAGAGCAAATGTATACATTTTGAAAAGATATGTGCAACTCTAAAATTAAAGAATATTCCATAAAATAAAGGAATACATATTAGCCTACATTTTTATATAACCCTCCCTCCCTTTTATTTCTAGTTATTTGTTATTTTATTTATTTACTTATTTAATATTGAATATTTGATATTCAAATAATATTACTTGAATAACTATTAGGAATTATGTGTCATTATAAGAGTTTGATATAAATATGTTAATGTTAAATTTTTATTACTATTTATTTATTGTTTTTTGTCTTTTCCCCCTTAAATCATATGTAAAAGTGTCTAACTATGTACTTTTTGGTTATTGTTCTAATCATGTGTGTTTTTAGGCTATGTGTTGGTGGGTATTATCACAAAAGAAAAAAAGTAGAAGGAAAAATAAGGAATATTTATTGGGGGAAAATATGATGTCTTTAAAGGAACTGTCAATTT
Source organism: Squalius cephalus (assembly GCA_022829025.1). Lineage (NCBI taxonomy): Eukaryota > Metazoa > Chordata > Actinopteri > Cypriniformes > Leuciscidae > Squalius > Squalius cephalus. Next base: position 17,994,899 of record CM040792.1, on the reverse strand, counting down.
GTAATTGTGTTAAATGTGTTTGAATTGAAAGACATAATAAAGTACATTTTATATATATATATATATATATATATATATATATATATATATATATATATATATATATATATATATATATATATATATATATATATATATATATATATATATATATATATATATATATTGTTGAGGCAAAAACAAGTAACTAACAAAACAGCATCAGGCATAAGAGACATCAGGATTCAAATTGTCCTTAAAAGATATTTATTCTTGCAAGAATGTTCCCAGTCCATCCACAGTCCAGCTGCAGGCGGAGTGAGACCCAGAGCAGAGGTTGGCCAGCATTTTTATAGTGTTATCTCTTGTCACCCTTCACAGCACAAGGAACAAAAGGGACCCCCCTTGACCCCTCCCCAGCACGGGAATCTCCTTACCTCTGAAATCTCACACACACACACCCTGCAGCTGTATCAATATCATAAAAGAAACTCAAAATACAGCCAAAGAACGCATGGCATTCGTTTGTTAAATCGTTGAAAATAAAATACAAAGAAAAGATGAATTTTTCCACAACAATTCCTCCTCTTTATCATTCTCTGATAAACAACATAGAAAAATTCACTCTTGTTTTCTAATCAAACCCATTATACTATTAAATCTTTAAGAATAGAATTAATTCAAGTCTTAATTCAAGAACAGTTATACCCTTCAGTCTGATTTTTTTTTTTTTTTTTTTTTTTTTTTTTTTTTTATACCTGATCACTCTACTTGAACCTTGATAGAAATAAGGTTTTTAAAAGTAAAAGCTTGTAACAAATAAATAAGCATTTTGTCTGAAACCGGGCTAAAAATGAACAAACATTGTTATCGCATTGTCCTGGTTAAGAACCAGACCCTCAGTCATCTCAGACATAGCTCAAAGCATAGTAGGAAAAACGTAAATGATTATAATTGCAACTTCCGTCACTCGTACCATCTGCATATTTTGTTCATCCCTAGGATAGACTGTACCCATTAATAACAAAATTATCAGAATAACACATACAATCATAACACTATGTATTTGTATATGTAGCTTTTTTCAATTAATCACAATATTTTGTCAGGAAATGGTTTTACTTCTAAAGCTATATTTAATTAAAATCTATTTAATAAAATCTAACCCGAAAAGTTTTATAATTTGATCATTCGTTGTTCGAAATTATCCCTGACTTTTCCATTACATACCGTCTTTTTTCTTATCACCATACTTCACATTAATTAATAGATCTTCTACCTGAAAACACATTTTTCTTTGCACAAGTCAAATTATTAGATTTATATCAATACTAAGCCCTAATTTGATTCAATCAAATAAAATCACAAAACTTTTCTTCAACCATTAATTGGTCAACATTTTCTCCAGATATGTTGATCATCTCGTTGCTTCATGGACGTTCCATCTTCACCAATATGACACTTTGCATGCCGTAGAGAGGATTTTCCAACGTTGGCAGGGGAGAACGTTTATTCTTTGCGTTGGCGTTTTGGGTTGCTGACGTTGGTTGGTGTGGTTAAGGTCAGATGCTTGGACCCAGGTCTAACACCCTTCAATCATTTTCAAATCCTTACAAGATTTTCCCTTAGATCACGATCGCACCCCCACTGGAATGAGTCATTTACTGTCTGCTGTCACCTGCGAATGGAGACCTTAAGTGATTTTGTTAGTGACCGCTTGTCTTGTCGTCCCTTTGGTGTGACCTGTGAAATTTTCAACCTGAAACATATCACCGGATAATTTCTTGCTCATTGAATAGCACTCAGGGTCCTTGTTCCCCTGAAAAAAACATTCAACCCATGTTGCTCATGTTAACAAAACAATACAGAATCAGTTCGGTTTTGTTCAATCCACCCTGACATCCTGCAAAATGAAAATTTTAAGTTAGGCATTACACAGGGTTAGGCACTGTTTCTTCACTTTGCTCATGCCATGCGCAAAAGTCTGCATCTTCTGTAAAGAAAAACAAATGTTGAGGTTATTGTCACATAGTTTTCTTTTGTCTGCTGTGCTGCCACATCTGCTCCGGCGTTTCCTGTCGAAACAATTCTTGTTATTAGCACACTTAAAATACAAACAATGCACACAATTAAACCCAATGTCCTCCCAACATTTATCTTCCCACCTGTGCGATGGCTTTCAGCAAATGTGAACCCCTTAGTAAACCAGATCTAGCTGGTTAAGACAAATAAAGTTCTTCAAATAAACCCCTCCTGGACTTTTACTGTCCTCATATACCGATGAGGTCAAAGCTAGATAACCTCTCAGCCTGCTGTGAAGACAATGGGTTTAGCCCTCCCCCCCTGGATTTACTGTTTTCCCACCTGTGAAGCCGAAATGTCTTTGTTTGTGGCCTGAATACAAATTATCCATACTAAAAAGTTCAAAGACTCATCTGACCACTTGTTTTACTGTGCGTTCTCTTGTTCCCGCCATGAGCATATTCATCCTCCTCTTGATGCACGACACCCATCTCGTGCATAAATTTAACATAATAAAATTCTCTTACTTTTATCAGACGCTTTTATCCAAAGCGACTTACATTTCAAGGTACACATTTACATTCTTATCAGTTCTTGCTTTCCCTCGGAAATTGAACCCATGACTTTGGCGTTACAAGCGCTAACGCTCTACTGTTTGAGCTATAGGAAAACTGCAATATTTGTTCATATTTATTTGGTAACATTTGTTTGGATAAAGTTTGCTAACCCAAACGTTGTCCTTAAGCCAAATTTCTTTTAGACATCTTTCTCTGCCTCTGAAATAAAAATATTACTTAAAGCCACAATTTCATCTTCTTATCAAATTGTTTTAAGGCAATGGCCCCTAGTCTCACAACCTTTCTTGCTTTTCAGGCCTATTGTTTGGTCTCTTAAGCAACTGTCATCTACGAACATTTTTTAAAGTCATCAATTGTTTCTATCAGGTCAGGTCGTGGTGTGTCAATGTCAGTCAAAACAATATTCCCTTCCTTTGTTCACAATAATCATAAATGTGAGGGGATCTCTGAACAATTTGATATTAACTTAGCCAAAGTGTCACTTTGCTGTCGCTGTCAAATCTATAACATTGTCTCAACACATGACTGACGGCTATCTACGACTTCACAATTCTAATTTACACATCAATACTTAAATCTGTCCAGAAAGTAATTCAAATCTACTGCACATCATAAATGATCAAAATAATAATTAACAGACAGAGCTCGATGATCAATCAACTTAAAGCTCGTCCTATGTTCTGTGTTGTCTTCTCATCCGATTGACTCACAATCCTCAGCTTACTTTCAAATTTGTCATTTGCCTTAACCCATCTATAATGCTAAAACACTCTTTCCAGAGGTTAATGACAAATTTATACACACTATTCAGACAGAATAGTTGTCCTAAACTAACACATACTGTACAAAACATGAATTAACACTCACACTCATCCCTGACTATGAGCTGCTCAGATTTCTTATTTCTGCTTCATATCTTTTCTCTAAAAAGATTTAAATTTTAAATGACATTTTAACCTTACATTTTCCTGTATCTTTTATCTAATGTTTTTATGGCCTCTTAACCAGTTTCAAAGCATGTCTGTTCATTATTCATTTGATTTTGGAAAAGTCATCTGGATTGTTTTGGTACATAATTATTACTTTGCTTCAGCTTTCTTTGGCTTACTGATAACAGAAAGACTGACAGAATACCATCCGTTCCTTCACTCAAGCAGTCTCTCTCACTATAAACAAATAATCTTTTCAACAGCCTCCTAAGACTGTAATTTAGACAAAATCTAATAATAAATTCATTTCAATAACCTTTGACCATTAACCTTTATCCAGACTTTTCTTGAATCTACAAAAGCTGTCTTCACCTTTAGCCACCACCACGTCTAATGACCTTCAGGATTTAAAACTTACAAAACATCTCTTACATATCTTAAAGACATATTATTTCAATATCAACTTCTATAATATTTTCCCTTGCCCATAAGGCAACCAACATCATGTTCCTGATAAAAATTAAGTTTTGTTACTGTCTCCACAACAAATAATGACAATCACCTCACGGTCTCAGCTGGCTCTTGAAAGCCCATTCCCATCAGCTCTTTATCTATAATCTTCATCAGGGTGTTGTCCCCTGGCATGGTTGCAAACACTTGTCATAATGAAAAACAAGCCATACAATGAATGCGGTTTCTTGCAAGTGGTATATAGAGGAACTCACATTTTCTGGGTCAGACATGCCGTAACTCCTCACAGCCCATCTGGCCTCTCAATGATCTGCTGATGCTGGTGGCCACTCAGTCAATCAGCGCCACTCTCATACCCAACTCGCATAAAACACCGCCATTCTGCAGATACCCAGTGTCGGCGTGACCCTCTGTCTTAGGTTGACCTCTGGCCCTAGAGAATCTTACCCGTCTTTGAGTGATATCACTTCGTGCACACTGGTAACCGCTCTTCCCCATAACAGAATCTTTGACCATTTTCTTCAACATAATCAGTTCTGGAGCTTAGGAAAGGCACACTCAAGAGTCACCAGAGCACTCTGGACTGCCTAATAGTGTTAACACAGGGAGACAGGTTAATAACAACAGTATTTAATCACTTAAATATTTTAAACATCTTCAAATCAGCAAAATCGCAATACTGAGCTTACACTCAGTGAATTTAGTTATCACAACGTCCATTCAGTGTACTGTTACATCTGTGGCCGGAGCCATCGGCCCTGCATGGTGGAGACTAAAATGAGACAAAGTTACTGGTCCTTAACTAGTCAAAAATGTCACTTCTATCGTTTAAGACTTCTTTAAAGTCATTCAGTTTTACATTTACAAATTTCCCTTTAAATGTATGAAATCTGAATTGCCTTGTAGCATGATGTCTTTTAACATCCATGTCTATGTTTCTTTTCAACTGAAACACTGTGCTTTAAACAGGCTCAGACAACAGCTTTCAGCTGACATTGAATGAGAGAGACTCTTGAAGCATTCAGGACTGGTACACTGCATTTCTCATAAACTTTTAACTTCAGACTTTAACTCTAGCCCATCTTAAGGCATCTTTTCCATAAATTACATGTATTTGTAATTCAGACATTACAAATTTCCACTCAGAATGAGTCTCTGTTGCACTGAAACTGTGGCAGTTTCAATCACAGCACATGCCAGATTTAGATAAGCAACTTGTTTCAGCCAAATCACAAGCTTATCTTTTGAAATCAACATTAACAAGCTTTTGTTTAATCAAATGCCTTTCTCATGTATTTTACATTTAGCAACTGTTAATCCTGTAACACTGCTTCTGCTTATTTTATCTTAAAGAAATGATAAAATTTTCAAATTTCATTTCAATTTTAGTTGTCAGGTTTTCAATTACCATAATTTAATACCTGACTTCAATGTTTTCTCTAGGAGTTTTATCAATCTGCTTCTATGATTCATACTAACTTTTGAGGCTGCGCTCTCTGCTCGTGATGCATTTTTTTATTATTATTATAAATCATTTGTTAGATTTGTCTCTCTATATCATCTAAAACCTTATCAAAGCATTTCATTCAAAACACAATCATCCTTTTAGTGACTGGTACCTTTAAAATATTTTACAACTCATTTAGTCTTATCTGTAATTTTACGTCAACCGGTACTTTTTCTAGTTCTTTCCTTTCAAAAGGAATTCCTTACACTCAATCTTTCAATCTTCTTACAACTTTCAAAAGTTCCATCTATCAACTTTATTTCTCCCTCATTTACTTTTACAGTCATATAGTGGGCATTTATAGTCACTGAATGACCCCGCTGACCGCAATAAAACACTCTCTGTTATCCTGCCTATAGTCTTATCACTCTGATCTTTCTAACATCTCCACCTTACTTTACACCCCCAAAGCAGTGTGTGTGTGTGATGAAAATGTAAACAGAGCCACTGATAAGCAGTTGTCTGTATTTTTCTATTACAGTCTCGTTTGCAAATTCAATTACAATAGCCAAATTATAATCTTCATCATATTAACATTGATCTACTTTCTAACCCATATTAACACAAACTTTTCTTTAAATTTGTGTCATTTTGGCGCTTTCTTTGTTTGGAGCCAGTCAACTTATTGTTTTTTTTGTTTGTTTGTTTTTTTCCAATCACAATCAAACTTTTACTAAACATCATCTGCAAATCTCTTCAGAGCATGAGCAGAACTGCTTACAGCATTTGCTCTCTTTTATCTCACTATTTATCAGGACTGTTCAGTTACTCTTCATACAGTATAAAGAAATTTAGCATGTCATCAATTTTATTAACACTGGCTTTAAAAAAAACTTATTCTTCTATCAAATGGTTAGTTTGCAGATTCAACTTAAATCACAAGATTGTATTATAATTATTCAGTCGTACTTATCTCTACTGTTTCACAGAAACCACAAGATTCCCTAATTCTTCTCAGTCTCTAAATTACACAGACAGCTATCCTCAACTCAAAAATATGGCAATCTATTCTTCAATACTCTTGGTTTCATATCATTAATACAATAAAGCATTCACATCGTAATTTCAATCATTATTTTATCTCTAAAATATAGAATTTTTCCCGTTTTGCTTACATTTGCGTACATGATTCCTTATCTTTTATATCATGTTAATCCCTGTTAATCATACTCAATGCCTTATTTTATCTAAAATTCACTTCATACAATTTCAACTTAATTTGACTTAACAGGCGTTCATAAATATGAATTGTATCTTTCCCTACATGCCACTTCCTTCTGTATCTGTTCAATCCAACAATTCACTTTTTCCATCAGGAAAAACATCCTATCTTCCCTTACATGCCAGTTCCTTCTGCATCGACTCTGTTCTCTTTTATCTGCTTCTTTCCCATCCAACAATTCACTGTCCGTTCACAGTTTTTACACACATGTTTAACACACACACAGCAGCCATTCTGTTTTCCCTCGTTCTTTTCTACTGACTCTTTTACGACATTAAGTCTTATCTTACTCAAGGTTCCCGCTTCGGGAAAATCGTGATATTTGATCAGTTTCTGTATGTCAATCATACATTTACCACCATAATTATTTCTCATTTGACAGAAAATTGGTGTATAAAAAAATGATCTGGTTTACTGTTAGATGACCCCATTTTGGCTGAGTTCCTCTTTTCTGGATTTCACAATTCGACACGTGTCTTACAGAATCTGTCAAACGTCTTCGACAGACCCGATCTTTTCTTCACCCCGAGATCGGACGGGTTTCAGTTTGTAATTACGTTTTACTCAAAATCTTCCCATAAGCACTTTCTAGCGCTTGATTAATTCTGATTTGACGTGGCTCTTCCGTCCACTTAATTGATTTGATGTGGCTCTTCCGTCCACCTAAATCGATTAATTCTCGGGTTACTAGCGCTTTTGAGCAAAACTAATTAATCAGTAGCTGTGATTATCTGAATCACCTGTGGCCCTTCCGTCCACCAACGAGCTAAGTGAGGTAGAAACTGATCCGAATTCCTCAGATCAATTCTTTCCCTTACCCCAAAAAAATTGTGATTCCCCTGAATCACCTCTCGCTCGTACCAAAAAGCAAAACTCAGCCAACATGGTTCACGTTCACTCACAATTATCAAAATAATTTAACTGTCTCTTACCCTAGATGCTTTTACTGCCTCCGAGTTCTTTCTGAATCCAGTGGGTTCCTCCTGGCCCTGATAGCAGTTTTGGCTCTTCTCTCTCAATTCGGCGAGGTAAGACTAAAGCCTTTTGTGCTTTAGGGTGATCAGTCCGTCAATACGCTTTCTCAGGGCCAGAAGAAACCTCATGGATCCCACTTCTGACACCAACTTGTTGAGGCAAAAACAAGTAACTAACAAAACAGCATCAGGCATAAGAGACATCAGGATTCAAATTGTCCTTAAAAGATATTTATTCTTGCAAGAATGTTCCCAGTCCATCCACAGTCCAGCTGCAGGCGGAGTGAGACCCAGAGCAGAGGTTGGCCAGCATTTTTATAGTGTTATCTCTTGTCACCCTTCACAGCACAAGGAACAAAAGGGACCCCCCTTGACCCCTCCCCAGCACGGGAATCTCCTTACCTCTGAAATCTCACACACACACACCCTGCAGCTGTATCAATATCATAAAAGAAACTCAAAATACAGCCAAAGAACGCATGGCATTCGTTTGTTAAATCGTTGAAAATAAAATACAAAGAAAAGATGAATTTTTCCACAACAATATATATACTAAAATATTTGTTATTTGGACATTAGATGTGCCTTATTTAGAATTTTAAACCTGTGTGTATATTTTTATGATAGCAATAACTGTAAAGTGACTATAGTAATGGGGTAAATCAAATGTAGGCTAATACTGTCAATTACTAAGCTCAGATTCATCTTACCAGTTAAAATGTATACTCTGCTTTTGTAATTATTTATTTTTAATTTTGTGATTTTAACTTCTGCTTTACAAAGCTTTTTTCAGATTGTGTTCTAATGTTCTTCTAATCATAAACATGAACTACAGCTGCCAAACAAAACCAGAGAGAAATGTATTCATAAATCTTTAAAACAATCTAATTAAATCTTGGGCACAAAACATTCAGCCAGTAAAAAAAGAAAACCTGTAGTATATATATATATTGTATTTAGGCCTATCTATCTATCTATCTATCTATCTATCTATCTATCTATCTATCTATAGATATATATATATAGGTCTATATTGTCTAATTTATCATTGTAGCCTTATTTAAGTTGATTTTCTGTATACTGTGTATTTATTTTTGGACTAATAGTGGTTAATAAAGTCCAATAATGGTATGAGAGAGTGTCAGTGGTAATATCATTGTGTTCTTGTTGGTCAGTGTTAGAGGATCTGTGTAACAACTGAGGCTTAGCCTGACAGTTAGCCTGCCCTGGACCAGGCTAGTTTCCCAGCATAAGTTGCCAGGGTAACTGAGTTTGAACTATTTTAAGTTTGCTTTATGAAACAGAATCCACCGACAATAAGTCTGACTAACTGAAATAAGCCTGGCTTATACTCTAATCTTGTTTTATGGAACAGCCCCCGGGACATCCCTACTTTTTTCTGTTATTGTTTATTCTCTTTCCGTCAATTATTCTGCTTATTAACATCAGGTGTCACCACTAATGGCCAATCATCACTTAATTAATCACTTAATTATTGCATTAACTTCAACACTGCTTCAGTGTTAACTTAATTATCTCATTAACTTCAACACTGCTTCAGTGTTAACTTAATTATCGCATTAACTTCAACACTGCTTCAGTGTTAATTTTTAACACCCTGTAGTGTGGACACATATAAACACTGAGGAGTGTTAATTTAACACTGGGGATTTTGCTGTGTACTGAGGAGGACTTTTACTTTCTGAACCTGGACTTTACACCTCTGCCAGGTAAACCAGAACTGGACCTTATCTGAGCCAAAATATCTGTGTATTAAATATGGAGTAATTTCAGCCACAGCCTTAGATGAAATCAACTGAAGAGAAAAGAAGACATTAAATCTGTGAAGATCTCAGCAGAGGAGGATTAAACAACTCCACAAACTGTTTGATTCAGTTGATTTCATCTAAGGCTGTGGCTGAAATTACTCCATATTTAATATACACAGATTATTTTGGCTACGATAAGGCTGACATGTAGTCAGAGGTGTAAAGTCCAGGTTCAGAAAGTAAAAGTCCTCCTCAGTATTTTGTTCCAATCACCTGGATTTGCTCATTCAGACAGGAGAGAGAACTAATTAGTGAAATCAGCTGACTGAGTTTATGGGTGGAATAAACATATGGCAGGACTTTTACTCTTTGACCCTGGATTACCCACCTCTGCTCATGTGGCCTCTTGGGGAAATTAATTGCCCACCCCTGATCTAAGGTTTTGTTTTTTGGGTCACTGTTGTGCTGAAGAGTAGAGCCTGAGCTTCAGTCCAGGAGAAGATCGACAAACATTGATGATATGCTGCATGTTGCTTTATTTAACAGGCGGTGACTGTGTAGTTGCTGGTCAAGTGGAAATCTCTTTATTTACAATAGTTTTTTAGTGGTTTCAAATGAAATAAGTTCACAGTAATACTTTGCTCACATTTTTTGTGCATTATAAATTTTAGTTAATACATTTAGATGACAGCTGGTCAATTTAAGGCAGTCGGTTTCTGCAAGTGAAATTAGTTAACTCGAGTTTTAATTTTGTGCATTTTTACAGGAACATACAGTGTTGCCAGTATTGTACTGTAAAAAAAAAAGCCTGGTGAGGTCTAACAGTGTACAAAAATATACACAAGTATTTGATACAAAATATGAAGCCATTTTAATCAACCCTATCAAATAGAAATGACAAAATACTATTTTATATTTGAAATACGTATTTGAAATACATGTATCATAAATACTGCCCATCCTTGATTACATCAGTATTGAGCCTGTTTGAAATAAATATTTTTATGGATTAACCATTTTATAAAAGCAATATTCCCCATGACGCTGCATGTGGTTTACAGTGAATTGAAGGTGTCTTTTTAAATCATCCTTTAGTGGAATGTGTGTTTTATTGCGTAGTTGTGTATGATATTGTGATTGTAATTACTATCTTTTCTGTTTCACAGGCAAGATTAAAACATGGATTCTGAAATACAGTTATGTTGCAGAATATGTTGTTTTCTCTGTTGTTGTTTATTCAGGTAAACAAATACAAATGTCAGTCAACCTTTATTATTATGAGCACATAAAAATGTACTTGAACAGATGAGCGAAAAATTCTGATTGTCAGAAGTTGAATGTAGTTGATCGGAATATTCTGTAGCAAAATAACATGACATAAATCATAACATGAGCAGAAACATTAAGCAGCTCTAGTGCATGGCAGACAGATACATTTTATTTCATGATCTTATTAAATACACCCTGATCTACAGCTGATTCTGAACAAAATCTGCATTAAATGTTACACTAAAATATTACATTACATTCACTTCAACTCAACTGAGTTTAAAATGACAGACAAATTACCTTAGGCATGAATCTGTTTCTAAGCTGTCGGGTTGTCGCGCGTCCGGATTCTAGTTTTGTTACAACCTGTACATCGCTTGATGCATGTAAACTCGTATATACTGTGTATTACATGATGTTTCATAAACAAAGTTCGGGAGGAGCACATTCAAATAATCAATCCAATCAACTTGTCATCAAACAATTACCATGTATACCCTATCAGCATGAGAGGAAGCATTTATTCACTGTCAACTCACCTTACATTCCTTGACACCTTACATTCCTTGGCAAAATCCTCAGTGTTAAATTAGCACTGCTCAGTGTTTATATGAGTCCACACTCAGAGTGTTATAAGTAAGACTGAAGAGTGTTAAAGTTAATGAGATAATTAAGTGATTAATTGAGTGATGATTGAGCATTATTGAAGACACCTGATGTTAACAAGCAGAATCACTGAAGGAGAAAATTAATGTAAATTGTCACCATTATGGTGATCAGTGTTTTCTTTAGTTGGGCTCTTGACCCTTACTTTTAACTTTAGATTGTGTGTGGCTGCTGTAATTCAGTTATAACAGCCAGATGAACAAAGAGAAAAGGTGATCTGATGGTGTTGGTTGTGTTTTAACAATCATTAGTTGGCCTGAATCACTGAACTCATTGAGAGCATAATTTCTGAGTTAAGTTTACCTTATAGCAGCACTGTCCCTAGAGCATGCCATTTTTAGCCTTTTCAATGAAATCCAAATGATCAAATCAATAAAAAAATAAAAAATAAAAACTTCTTAAAATTCAGGTAGGTACACACAGACATCAAGAATTAGCGTATGAATCTCAGCAATGGTGACAAACAGATCAACTCTGCACATAAGGTCATTACTGTTTTTTGGATGTGAACAACTTTTAAGAAATTATTTGGATTACATTGTAAAAGTAAAAAAAAAATATATATATATATATATATTATGCTTTTCAAGGACAGTGCTGCTATAATTAATAAAGTAAATCTAACTCAGAAATTGGGCTCTATATGAGTTCAGTGATTCAGGTCAAATGATTATGAAATAATGATTATTTTAAAACACAACCAACACCATCAAATTACCTTTTCTCTTTGTTCATCTGGCTGTTATAACTCAGGGACAGCAGCCAAACAAAATCTAAAGTTAATGATTTAAGGGTCAACAGCCCAACTAATGCAAACACTGATCGCCATAATGGTAACATACCAATTACAGTTTTCTCCTTCAGTGATTCTGCTTGTTAATATCAGGTGTCTTCAATAATGCTCAATCATCACTCATTAACTTTAACACTGCTTCAGTGTTACTTATAACAGCCTGAGTGTGGACTCATATAAACACTGAGAGTGTTAATTTAACACTGGGAATTTTGCTGTGAGGAATCGGGGTGGTGGAGGGCTGCTGACAACTGACAATACCGAGCCCGGAGCCCTCTCCTCAGATAGCACGCCATATATGCATTTATTCTATCTGACTTATTTGTAAGTGTGAACTCGTGAAAGCACTACAACACTTTACACCAGTGTAAACTCAATGAATCGTATATTATAAAGTAAAACCAGAGATTTACATAAACATCAGTTAAATGACAAGAGAGTTTTGTCATTCTTCTCACCTGTATTTATAGTTTGATTATGTTTTTATTTGATAATATTTTTTATTATCTCTTTCTTTCTTCCAGCTCTTTTTAAAACTGCGTGGCAAAAACTTCTGAATTATGCTGAGTTGGACAGAGTCGTGACAATAGTCATGTTTTCAATAGTGTTTCTGTCCTGCCTCTGCAAAATCATTCACTGTAAGTATTTCTGTGATTTAGTTCTATCATCGCCAGAAACCAGCGACTCACTGACTGAACGAGATGAAAGTGTGTGTATCAGATTCACTCAGTGAACAAGATGAGAGTGCGTGTATCAGATTCACTGAGTGAACAAGTGAGAGTGTGTATCAGATTCACTGAGTGAACGAGATGAGAGTGTGTGTATCAGATTCACTGAGTGAACGAGATGAGAGTGTGTGTATCAGATTCACTGAGTGAACGAGATGAGAGTGTGTGTATCAGATTCACACTGATCTTCTCAACATCATTCATGACTCTAATAATCCAAACACATATTCAGATCTGATGTCGTAGTTTAGAGTAACAGTAGAAATAACACATATTCATCTGTTAAATAAATATCATTATAGTTTTTATTAGGAACATGAAGGGTTTTTGAAGGTTATTAAATGACGTCATTGCTTTTATTGATATTATATGTTTATATTACTTTTTTTTTTTTTTTTTTTTTAATTGCTTAAGCACAATTTTGAAACCAGGGCCTGGTTTTTCAAACCGCTTCACACAATTAGCACAACACTACACCAAAGTAGCACAACACCTCAGATAATTTGCAGAATGGAACACTTTTGACAAAACTATACAATGTCTTATAAAAACCTTATTTTGTTGTCATTATATAAACACAACCATCATATGGTCTGATTCTGTCTGAATCAGTGAAACACTCCTGTGCTCAACCTAAAACACTTTTAGCATTTACACAGAGAAAGTGTACAAATAAATTCACCAACACCACATGACACTAATTGTGCAGACTAATGGAAATATCAGTCAATAGTCATTCAATACTGAACATTTCAACAAAACATTCATAACAAAACAATTTCCAGTTTTCATACAGTATTACTGAACGTACCATTGTACTGTAAGCCTACAGTACTACTGAAACATAAATTACATATCCAGTTCAGTCCCAAAAAAAAACTACAAAAAAAACCCTAAACATCTCTCTGCCTAGCTGGATCTGGCCACAGGGCCTCGTCAACATCACAGGCTATATTTTCATTTGCAAGGCAACGTGGGAAGAATCTTTTGGAGTGATGAATCCAGCCTTGTATGGATGCTGCTTCAATCTGATCACATGCTTCCTCCATAGCCTGAATGAGGGGCATCTGGACATAGGGCCGGAGATCATAAACCTTTCACTGCCATGCTGAGAAGAACTCCTCGATGGGGTTTAGGAAGGGGGAGTATGCACAGCAAAATCCCCAGTGTTAAATTAACACTCCTCAGTGTACATATGTGTCCACAGGGTGTTAAAATCAACACTGAAGAAGTGTTGAAGTTAATGAGGTAATTAAGTGATTAATTAAGTGATGATTGAGCATTAGTGGTGACACCTGATGTTAATAAGCAGAATCATTGACGGAAAGAGAAAAAACAAGAACAGAAAAATGAGAAACACAAGAACTACAACTGACTTCGAGTCATTACACATTACTGCACTTATTATTACCAGTTTTACTTTATTTCTGTCATACATCTACAAAAGTTCTTGAGATTCAACAGAAGTTTAGACGGTAATGTGTTATAGAATTTTTCGTTTCAAGTCACCATTATTGTGGTCAGTGTTTGCTTTAGTTGGGCTCTTGACCCTTTTCATTTTGTAATGTTAGTTTTTCTCTGACTGTTCCAACATTGTGTTTATAAAGCACATTTGTTACTGCAAGAGAAAGCATGACCTGCTCACAATATGTTTTGATGATAATGACATTATCATCATATAGTAAACTGATTCACTGATGTCATTCAGAGTCTAAATTTTTGACTATATGCTTGATGTCTTGTTTTAGTATTGGTGATTGTAGCTCTGAGATTCTACAGTTTGAGATCCAACAGCAATATGAACAATTTTGTGCAAAAAAATTATTGTGTTTAAACACACAGACATCAAGAATCAGCATATGAGTCTCAACAATGGTGACAATAAACAAACTAGTGACGAACAGATCAACTCTGAACATCACAAAACAAGCTACTAAAGTCAGAACAAAACAATAGCAAAATAAAAGCCAACAGGAAAAACCAATGAAAATTACAGGACAATTCAGCTGCATAATTTATTCATGCTGCAGTGCATGATGTCAGCCATTGATGCGTTCTGATTGGTGGCTCCCATCATGCACTGCAACATTAAGCATTTGTGTGATTGTCACCATTGTTGAGATTCATATGTAGATTCTTGATGTCTGTGTGTGATTTAAAAATCTCTAGATTATTAAAGCATTGCTGAAATTAGCTACTGTAGTGAAAAATTAATAAAGCATTTGTTTAATCGGTTTATAATGCTGGGTGAGATCAGTGAATCAGGCCACTAGTAATTCCATCATCGAAACATAACCAGGGCTGCATTTCCCAAAAGCATCTTAAGCCTAACTTGATCGTAGATCAACTACAACAAATGGGCTGTACGATGCTTTCGGGAAACACAGCCCAAGTCATAGTTTCTCTTGCCACAACAAATGTGCTTTATAAACACAGAGTTGGAGCAAACAGAGAAAAATTAATATAAAAAAGGAAAGGGTCAATAGCCCAACTAAAGCAACCACTGACCACCATAATGGTGACCTGAAACAAAACATTCCATAAAACATTACCATCTAAACTTCTGTTAAATCTAAATAAGGCCGTGTAGATGTATGACAGAAATAAAGTCAACCTGGTAAAATAATAAGGCTCGAAGTCACTAGTTCTTGTGTTTCTCTTTTTTCTGTTCTTCTTGTTTCTCTTTCCTTCAATGATTCTGCTTATTAACATCAGGTATCTTCAATAATGCTCAATCATCACTTAATTAATCACTTAATTATCTCATTAACTTCAACACTGCTTCAGTGTTACATATGTACACTGAGGAGTGTTAATTTAACACTGGGGATTTTGCTGTGTGGAAATGTAAATTATGGGTGTTGATGAAACCAGTTTTGGGCCAGAGCAGAACGATGGAAAACTACATTGTCCCAGACGACAATGTATTGCAGAGGTCTTCAATCCTGCTCCTGGAGAGCCACTGTCCTGCAAAGTTTAGTTCCAACCCTAATCAAACACACCTGAATCAGCTCATCAAGCTCTTCAGAATCGCTTGAGTATTCAAAGGCAGGTGTGCTGAAGCAGGTTGGAACTAAACTCTGCAGGACAGTGGCCCTCCAGGAGCAGGATTGAAGACCTCTGATATATTGCATCTGGTCCCTTTGGTTTGCTGCTGTGATGATATTGTGTAATCTGTCTAAAAATGTAAGAATGAGGTCAGTGTTGTAATGTAAGGACCCAATTTGGCATGGCGGTGGAGGACCCCATTCTGTGTAATGGCAGCACAAAGGGTAATGTTACCCTCACGTTGCCCTGGTACATTGACAATAGCCCTGTGGCCGATGATGTTTCTTCCCCTTCTTCTCACTGTTGTCAGGTTAAATCCAGCCTCATCAATGTATATAAACTCATGCGGGACTTCCTCTGCATCCATTTGCAAAATACTCTGAAATACAGCAAAAGATCACATTGTGTAGATCAATATACTGTAGGTCTGCTATACAGTAAAATTACATGTACAGTAAAAAAGGTTATGTGTGCAGTACACAATACTACAGTCAGTGAACAAAACGTACCACCACATATTCACGCCGCAGGACTTTCATCCTGTCTAGATTTCTTTCAAATGGCACTTTATACAGTTGTTTCATCAGAACTTGATGTTTTTTAAGGATATGGGCTATTGTTGACAGAGAGACCTGTTGGACATTATTGAAAATTGGGGGATCATTGACTATAGAGCTGGTAAGTCCCGCCCCTTTCGCTAATCCCCCTGGACCTCTAGGTTGAAAAATCGTCAATGCAAGTGAATGGGAGAAAATAATTATTTTCTGGTCCCGTTTGAATTTTGCCATGAATGTGAACATATGTTGTCTGTGAATTTTTTGTATAACTTTTCGTGTAAAGAATGCTAGAATTTAGCGGGTAGAAGTTTGATACGGTTAGACTTTGTGTGAGAGCACTTTGTGGACTACAACTCTTCGCTGCGTTTCAAACGTCAACACCACTAGCACACGGACTAGCTCACGGATCCCGCTAAACATGGCTGTGTCTTTGGTGCACTTCACCGCCTTCTTTCAGGGAGAGGACAAAATCGTTGAGGTTGGCGAAAACCACGGGTAAGTCAATTTTATGGGGTGATGTCACATAGGCGACATGTAGTCTTTCTCGTTATGTCTTTTCCACAACTGCTAGCCGAAGAATCATACCATATACTGTCAAACTCGTAACATGAAAAGTTATATAAAAAATTCACAGACAACATATGTTCACATTCATGGCACAATTCAAACGGGACCAGAAAATAATTATTTTCTCCCATTCACTTGCATTGACGATTTTTCAACCTAGAGGTCCAGCGGGGTTTTACGGATGGGCGGGACTTACCAGCTCTATATGGTCTTGAATTTCTCTAAGTCTGATTGCATTATTGGCCAAAACAAGGTTTAATATCTCTCTCTCTTTCTCCTGTGTGAACATGGGGCGCCTCCTTCCTTGGTGTTCTCGACGTTCAATCCTATGTTGGCCAAATAAAATAAGTAAAATAAAAATTAGTCCATGGTTTATTACATGGTCCACGAATTTTGTTACACAGATTTGGCTGTCTTATTCTTTGTGCATGTCCTACCCTTCCTCCAGGTCTTCCTCTCCCTCTCCCTCTTCCTCTCCCTTTCCCTCCAGGTCTTCCTCTTCATCTCCCTCTTCCTCTCCCTCTCCCTCCAGGTCTTCCTCTTCCTCTCCCTCTTCCTCCAGGTCTTCCTCTTCCTCTCCCTCTCCCTCCAGGTCTTCCTCTTCCTCTCCCTCTCCCTCTCCCTCTCCCTCTCCCTCTCCCTCTCCCTCTCCCTCCAGGTCTTCCTCTTCCTCTCCCTCTCCCTCCAGGTCTTCCTCTCCCTCTCCCTCTCCCTCTCCCTCCAGGTCTTCCTCTTCCTCTCCCTCCAGGTCTTCCTCTTCCTCTCCCTCCAGGTCTTCCTCTTCCTCTCCCTCCAGGTCTTCCTCTTCCTCTCCCTCTCCCTCTCCCTCTCCCTCTCCCTCCAGGTCTTCCTCTTCCTCTCCCTCTCCCTCCAGGTCTTCCTCTTCCTCTCCCTCTCCCTCCAGGTCTTCCTCTCCCTCTCCCTCTCCCTCTCCCTCTCCCTCCAGGTCTTCCTCTCCCTCTCCCTCTCCCTCCAGGTCTTCCTCTTCCTCTCCCTCTCCCTCCAGGTCTTCCTCTCCCTCTCCCTCTCCCTCAAGGTCTTCCTCTTCCTCTCCCTCTCCCTCTCCCTCTCCCTCTCCCTCTCCCTCCAGGTCTTCCTCTTCCTCTCCCTCCAGGTCTTCCTCTCCCTCTCCCTCTCCCTCTCCCTCTCCCTCTCCCTCCAGGTCTTCCTCTTCCTCTCCCTCCAGGTCTTCCTCTTCCTCTCCCTCTTCCTCCAGGTCTTCCTCTCCCTCTCCCTCTCCCTCTCCCTCTCCCTCTCCCTCTCCCTCTTCCTCCAGGTCTCCCTCTCCCTCTCCCTCTCCCTCTCCCTCCAGGTCTTCCTCTTCCTCTCCCTCTCCCTCCAGGTCTTCCTCTCCCTCTCCCTCTCCCACTCCCTCTCCCTCTCCCTCCAGGTCTTCCTCTTCCTCTCCCTCCAGGTCTTCCTCTTCCTCTCCCTCCAGGTCTTCCTCTTCCTCTCCCTCTCCCTCCAGGTCTTCCTCTTCCTCTCCCTCTCCCTCTCCCTCTCCCTCTCCCTCTCCCTCTCCCTCTCCCTCTCCCTCTCCCTCCAGGTCTTCCTCTTCCTCTCCCTCTCCCTCCAGGTCTTCCTCTCCCTCTCCCTCTCCCTCTCCCTCTCCCTCTCCCTCTCCCTCTCCCTCTCCCTCCAGGTCTTCCTCTCCCTCTCCCTCTCCCTCCAGGTCTTCCTCTTCCTCTCCCTCTCCCTCCAGGTCTTCCTCTCCCTCTCCCTCTCCCTCTCCCTCTCCCTCCAGGTCTTCCTCTCCCTCTCCCTCTCCCTCCAGGTCTTCCTCTTCCTCTCCCTCTCCCTCCAGGTCTTCCTCTCCCTCTCCCTCTCCCTCTCCCTCTCCCTCCAGGTCTTCCTCTCCCTCTCCCTCTCCCTCCAGGTCTTCCTCTTCCTCTCCCTCTCCCTCTTCCTCTTCCTCTCCCTCTCCCTCTCCCTCTCCCTCAAGGTCTTCCTCTCCCTCTCCCTCTCCCTCCAGGTCTTCCTCTTCCTCTCCCTCCAGGTCTTCCTCTTCCTCTCCCTCTTCCTCCAGGTCTTCCTCTCCCTCTCCCTCTCCCTCTTCCTCCAGGTCTCCCTCTCCCTCTCCCTCTCCCTCTGACACCGTCCATTTTTGTTGAAGACAGGTGAACTTTCCTGTTGCCTTTCTCTAGTGCTTAACCCTGATTGGTGTGTCTACAATTAAACACCAGTGTGTGTGTGTGTGTGACACCTGGCGGCTGTGTGTAACCAGTTTGTTCATGGGTGTGTTCGTCTGAAAGCCTTTGCTTTGAAATGAACATCATGATACATTTCTGTGTTGAATGCATACAAATGTGTTTAGTGTTTTGCAAATCACTGTGTTTAGTGTTTTGCAACAAGTGTGAAGCTCACAGTCGGGGAAATCTCGGCCGGTGTTTTGAGTGTAAGGTTTTGCTAATTGTGGGAAAGTTTTAATTTTAGTGTGTAAGCAACTGAAAAACACTGTAAACTCTCACAGTCACATGATGATTTGTTCAGTTCTTCTGCGTTTGTTGTTTATTTTATTGTTTGTTGTAAATTGTGTCATACTTATTCAAAACTGAATCAAATATGATCTTAATAAGTGAAAATGTTTCTCCTGTAGTTTTAGTTTCAGAGATTGGAAAGAAAACTGGACGGATAATAAAAATAATTGATCTTGTGGCTGATATAATCTTTGAAATTCTGCCTACTTTACAATTCATGATCCTGTTCTACACGTTTGGATCTTCTGGAGGAACAGGTGATTCATATTCATATTCATATTCATATTCATAATGATCTGAGTTCATCTGGGTTCATATTATTGATAGTTCAACACATTAGTGTCACTTTAAAACACTCATTATTCACAGAAACTGATGTTCATTATGAATGACTGTAATCTTACATGTGTCGATGTCTTTAAAACATTAATAAGCATTAATATAATTTCTCTCCTGTTTTTAGGATTCATCATTGTTGTCATTTTACCAGTGTTTATGATGATGACCAATGACAGATGGTTTCTCAGATGTGGAAGGGTCGGCTGTGAGTATCTGATGAATCTGATCTCTGTTTAACTGTATTAATATCTCAGTTATATTTCTGATCATCAGTGATGAGAGAAACACGTTACAGTGGATCTGTTCAACTGTATTAATATCTCAGTTATATTTCTGATCATCAGTGATGAGAGAAACACGTTACAGTGGATCTGTTTAACTGTATTAATATCTCAGTTATATTTCTGATCATCAGTGATGAGAGAAACACGTTACAGTGGATCTGTTCAACTGTATTAATATCTCAGTTATATTTCTGATCATCAGTGATGAGAGAAACACGTTACAGTGGATCTGTTTAACTGTATTAATATCTCAGTTATATTTCTGATCATCAGTGATGAGAGAAACACGTTACAGTGGATCTGTTCAACTGTATTAATATCTCAGTTATATTTCTGATCATCAGTGATGAGAGAAACACGTTACAGTGGATCTGTTTAACTGTATTAATATCTCAGTTATATTTCTGGTCATCAGTGATGAGAGAAACACGTTACAGTGGATCTGTTTAACTGTATTAATATCTCAGTTATATTTCTGATCATCAGTGATGAGAGAAACACGTTACAGTGGATCTGTTCAACTGTATTAATATCTCAGTTATATTTCTGATCATCAGTGATGAGAGAAACACGTTACAGTGGATCTGTTCAACTGTATTAATATCTCAGTTATATTTCTGATCATCAGTGATGAGAGAAACACGTTACAGTGGATCTGTTCAACTGTATTAATATCTCAGTTATATTTCTGATCATCAGTGATGAGAGAAACACGTTACAGTGGATCTGTTTAACTGTATTAATATCTCAGTTATATTTCTGATCATCAGTGATGAGAGAAACACGTTACAGTGGATCTGTTTAACTGTATTAATATCTCAGTTATATTTCTGATCATCAGTGATGAGAGAAACACGTTACAGTGGATCTGTTCAACTGTATTAATATCTCAGTTATATTTCTGATCATCAGTGATGAGAGAAACACGTTACAGTGGATCTGTTTAACTGTATTAATATCTCAGTTATATTTCTGGTCATCAGTGATGAGAGAAACACGTTACAGTGGATCTGTTCAACTGTATTAATATCTCAGTTATATTTCTGATCATCAGTGATGAGAGAAACACGTTACAGTGGATCTGTTCAACTGTATTAATATCTCAGTTATATTTCTGATCATCAGTGATGAGAGAAACACGTTACAGTGGATCTGTTTAACTGTATTAATATCTCAGTTATATTTCTGGTCATCAGTGATGAGAGAAACACGTTACAGTGGATCTGTTCAACTGTATTAATATCTCAGTTATATTTCTGATCATCAGTGATGAGAGAAACACGTTACAGTGGATCTGTTTAACTGTATTAATATCTCAGTTATATTTCTGGTCATCAGTGATGAGAGAAACACGTTACAGTGGATCTGTTTAACTGTATTAATATCTCAGTTATATTTCTGATCATCAGTGATGAGAGAAACACGTTACAGTGGATCTGTTTAACTGTATTAATATCTCAGTTATATTTCTGATCATCAGTGATGAGAGAAACACGTTACAGTGGATCTGTTTAACTGTATTAATATCTCAGTTATATTTCTGGTCATCAGTGATGAGAGAAACACGTTACAGTGGATCTGTTCAACTGTATTAATATCTCAGTTATATTTCTGATCATCAGTGATGAGAGAAACACGTTACAGTGGATCTGTTTAACTGTATTAATATCTCAGTTATATTTCTGGTCATCAGTGATGAGAGAAACACGTTACAGTGGATCTGTTTAACTGTATTAATATCTCAGTTATATTTCTGATCATCAGTGATGAGAGAAACACGTTACAGTGGATCTGTTTAACTGTATTAATATCTCAGTTATATTTCTGATCATCAGTGATGAGAGAAACACGTTACAGTGGATCTGTTTAACTGTATTAATATCTCAGTTATATTTCTGGTCATCAGTGATGAGAGAAACACGTTACAGTGGATCTGTTCAACTGTATTAATATCTCAGTTATATTTCTGATCATCAGTGATGAGAGAAACACGTTACAGTGGATCTGTTTAACTGTATTAATATCTCAGTTATATTTCTGGTCATCAGTGATGAGAGAAACACGTTACAGTGGATCTGTTTAACTGTATTAATATCTCAGTTATATTTCTGATCATCAGTGATGAGAGAAACACGTTACAGTGGATCTGTTTAACTGTATTAATATCTCAGTTATATTTCTGATCATCAGTGATGAGAGAAACACGTTACAGTGGATCTGTTTAACTGTATTAATATCTCAGTTATATTTCTGGTCATCAGTGATGAGAGAAACACGTTACAGTGGATCTGTTTAACTGTATTAATATCTCAGTTATATTTCTGATCATCAGTGATGAGAGAAACACGTTACAGTGGATCTGTTCAACTGTATTAATATCTCAGTTATATTTCTGATCATCAGTGATGAGAGAAACACGTTACAGTGGATCTGTTTAACTGTATTAATATCTCAGTTATATTTCTGGTCATCAGTGATGAGAGAAACACGTTACAGTGGATCTGTTCAACTGTATTAATATCTCAGTTATATTTCTGATCATCAGTGATGAGAGAAACACGTTACAGTGGATCTGTTTAACTGTATTAATATCTCAGTTATATTTCTGGTCATCAGTGATGAGAGAAACACGTTACAGTGGATCTGTTTAACTGTATTAATATCTCAGTTATATTTCTGATCATCAGTGATGAGAGAAACACGTTACAGTGGATCTGTTCAACTGTATTAATATCTCAGTTATATTTCTGATCATCAGTGATGAGAGAAACACTTTACAGTGGATCTGTTCAACTGTATTAATATCTCAGTTATATTTCTGATCATCACTGATGAGAGAAACACGTTACAGTGGATCTGTTTAACTGTATTAATATCTCAGTTATATTTCTGATCATCAGTGATGAGAGAAACACGTTACAGTGGATCTGTTTAACTGTATTAATATCTCAGTTATATTTCTGATCATCAGTGATGAGAGAAACACGTTACAGTGGATCTGTTTAACTGTATTAATATCTCAGTTATATTTCTGATCATCAGTGATGAGAGAAACACGTTACAGCGGATCTGTTTAACTGTATTAATATCTCAGTTATATTTCTGATCATCAGTGATGAGAGAAACACGTTACAGTGGATCTGTTCAACTGTATTAATATCTCAGTTATATTTCTGATCATCAGTGATGAGAGAAACACGTTACAGTGGATCTGTTTAACTGTATTAATATCTCAGTTATATTTCTGATCATCAGTGATGAGAGAAACACGTTACAGTGGATCTGTTCAACTGTATTAATATCTCAGTTATATTTCTGATCATCAGTGATGAGAGAAACACGTTACAGTGGATCTGTTCAACTATATTAATATCTCAGTTATATTTCTGATCATCAGTGATGAGAGAAACACGTTACAGTGGATCTGTTTAACTGTATTAATATCTCAGTTATATTTCTGATCATCAGTGATGAGAGAAACACGTTACAGTGGATCTGTTTAACTGTATTAATATCTCAGTTATATTTCTGATCATCAGTGATGAGAGAAACACGTTACAGCGGATCTGTTTAACTGTATTAATATCTCAGTTATATCTCTGATCATCAGTGATGAGAGAAACACGTTACAGTGGATCTGTTCAACTGTATTAATATCTCAGTTATATTTCTGATCATCAGTGATGAGAGAAACACGTTACAGTGGATCTGTTTAACTGTATTAATATCTGTTATATTTCTGGTCATCAGTGATGAGAGAAACACGTTACAGCGGATCTGTTTAACTGTATTAATATCTCAGTTATATCTCTGATCATCAGTGATGAGAGAAACACGTTACAGTGGATCTGTTTAACTGTATTAATATCTCAGTTATATTTCTGATCATCAGTGATGAGAGAAACACGTTACAGTGGATCTGTTTAACTGTATTAATATCTGTTATATTTCTGGTCATCAGTGATGAGAGAAACACGTTACAGTGGATCTGTTTAACTGTATTAATATCTCAGTTATATTTCTGGTCATCAGTGATGAGAGAAACACGTTACAGTGGATCTGTTCAACTGTATTAATATCTGTTATATTTCTGGTCATCAGTGATGAGAGAAACACGTTACAGTGGATCTGTTTAACTGTATTAATATCTCAGTTATATCTCTGATCATCAGTGATGAGAGAAACACGTTACAGTGGATCTGTTTAACTGTATTAATATCTCAGTTATATTTCTGATCATCAGTGATGAGAGAAACACGTTACAGTGGATCTGTTTAACTGTATTAATATCTCAGTTATATTTCTGGTCATCAGTGATGAGAGAAACACGTTACAGTGGATCTGTTCAACTGTATTAATATCTCAGTTATATTTCTGATCATCAGTGATGAGAGAAACACGTTACAGTGGATCTGTTCAACTGTATTAATATCTCAGTTATATTTCTGGTCATCAGTGATGAGAGAAACACGTTACAGTGGATCTGTTCAACTGTATTAATATCTGTTATATTTCTGGTCATCACTGATGAGAGAAACACGTTACAGTGGATCTGTTTAACTGTATTAATATCTCAGTTATATTTCTGATCATCAGTGATGAGAGAAACACGTTACAGTGGATCTGTTTAACTGTATTAATATCTCAGTTATATTTCTGATCATCAGTGATGAGAGAAACACGTTACAGTGGATCTGTTCAACTGTATTAATATCTCAGTTATATTTCTGATCATCAGTGATGAGAGAAACACGTTACAGTGGATCTGTTTAACTGTATTAATATCTCAGTTATATTTCTGGTCATCAGTGATGAGAGAAACACGTTACAGTGGATCTGTTTAACTGTATTAATATCTCAGTTATATTTCTGGTCATCAGTGATGAGAGAAACACGTTACAGTGGATCTGTTCAACTGTATTAATATCTCAGTTATATTTCTGATCATCAGTGATGAGAGAAACACGTTACAGTGGATCTGTTTAACTGTATTAATATCTGTTATATTTCTGATCATCAGTGATGAGAGAAACACGTTACAGTGGATCTGTTTAACTGTATTAATATCTCAGTTATATTTCTGATCATCAGTGATGAGAGAAACACGTTACAGTGGATCTGTTCAACTGTATTAATATCTCAGTTATATTTCTGATCATCAGTGATGAGAGAAACACGTTACAGTGGATCTGTTTAACTGTATTAATATCTCAGTTATATTTCTGATCATCAGTGATGAGAGAAACACGTTACAGTGGATCTGTTTAACTGTATTAATATCTCAGTTATATTTCTGGTCATCAGTGATGAGAGAAACACGTTACAGCGGATCTGTTCAACTGTATTAATATCTCAGTTATATTTCTGATCATCAGTGATGAGAGAAACACGTTACAGTGGATCTGTTCAACTGTATTAATATCTGTTATATTTCTGATCATCAGTGATGAGAGAAACACGTTACAGCGGATCTGTTCAACTGTATTAATATCTCAGTTATATTTCTGATCATCAGTGATGAGAGAAACACGTTACAGTGGATCTGTTCAACTGTATTAATATCTCAGTTATATTTCTGATCATCAGTGATGAGAGAAACACGTTACAGTGGATCTGTTCAACTGTATTAATATCTGTTATATTTCTGATCATCAGTGATGAGAGAAACACGTTACAGTGGATCTGTTCAACTGTATTAATATCTGTTATATTTCTGATCATCAGTGATGAGAGAAACACGTTACAGTGGATCTGTTCAACTGTATTAATATCTCAGTTATATTTCTGATCATCAGTGATGAGAGAAACACGTTACAGTGGATCTGTTTAACTGTATTAATATCTCAGTTATATTTCTGATCATCAGTGATGAGAGAAACACGTTACAGCGGATCTGTTCAACTGTATTAATATCTCAGTTATATTTCTGGTCATCAGTGATGAGAGAAACACGTTACAGTGGATCTGTTTAACTGTATTAATATCTCAGTTATATTTCTGATCATCAGTGATGAGAGAAACACGTTACAGTGGATCTGTTTAACTGTATTAATATCTCAGTTATATTTCTGATCATCAGTGATGAGAGAAACACGTTACAGTGGATCTGTTTAACTGTATTAATATCTCAGTTATATTTCTGATCATCAGTGATGAGAGAAACACGTTACAGTGGATCTGTTCAACTGTATTAATATCTCAGTTATATTTCTGATCATCAGTGATGAGAGAAACACGTTACAGTGGATCTGTTCAACTGTATTAATATCTCAGTTATATTTCTGATCATCAGTGATGAGAGAAACACGTTACAGCGGATCTGTTTAACTGTATTAATATCTGTTATATTTCTGATCATCAGTGATGAGAGAAACACGTTACAGTGGATCTGTTCAACTGTATTAATATCTCAGTTATATTTCTGATCATCAGTGATGAGAGAAACACGTTACAGCGGATCTGTTTAACTGTATTAATATCTCAGTTATATTTCTGATCATCAGTGATGAGAGAAACACGTTACAGTGGATCTGTTCAACTGTATTAATATCTGTTATATTTCTGATCATCAGTGATGAGAGAAACACGTTACAGTGGATCTGTTCAACTGTATTAATATCTCAGTTATATTTCTGATCATCAGTGATGAGAGAAACACGTTACAGTGGATCTGTTCAACTGTATTAATATCTCAGTTATATTTCTGATCATCAGTGATGAGAGAAACACGTTACAGCGGATCTGTTTAACTGTATTAATATCTCAGTTATATTTCTGATCATCA
>CM040792.1:17960436-17962936 GCA_022829025.1 Squalius cephalus | reverse complement strand
GTTCTTGCAGAACTCAAGGTGGAAAGTTTCAACAGGGGTTTTGTCCCAGGAATCGTAATTTAGTTTAAATTTGGGGCCCCAGATTTCACAGGCGTGTAGAAGGATGGGTTTGATGATGCTGTTAAAGATTTTCAGCCACAGTTTAATGGGTGGGTTAAATTTGAACAGGGGTTTTCTTATACTATAATAAGCTCTACGTGCTTTATCAGTCAGATCTTTCATTGCAGTGTCAAACTTTCCAGAAGCTGAGATTGTCAGACCCAAATAATGATAACAGGTGACATGATTAAGAATTGTTCCCCCAAGTGTAAATGTGTATTTGTTGTCAGTAAGGCGAGGTTTCTTCTGGAAGATCATGATTTTGGACTTCTCCATGTTTATGGGTAAGGCCCAGTCGCTGCTGAACTCCTCCAGAAGCGAGAGGCTTTGGTGCAGTCCCTCTTCATGAGGAGACGGCAGCAGAAGATCGTCAGCGTACACGAGGCTCTTGATTTCTCTGTCCTCGAGGGTCAGACCAGGACAAGAGGACTTCTCAAGTGTTGATGCTAATTCATTAATATAGATATTGAATAGAGTCGGGCTGAGGCTGCAGCCTTGACGAACTCCTTTAGTTTGACTGAAATAATCAGTGCGTTTGTCATTAATCTTGACGCCGCATTTGTTCCCATTGTAAATGTCCTTTATGATGTCATATGTCCTTCCTCCTATTCCACTTTGAATTAGTTTTAGGAAAAGTCCATTATGCCAAACCGAATCGAAGGCTTTTTTAAAGTCAATGAAGCAGCCGAATATTTTCCCTTGTTTTGTTTGTTGGACGTGTTTTTGTATGAGTGTGTGGAGTGTGTAGATGTGATTTGATGTTCTCTGTTTAGGCATAAAGCCAATCTGACAGCTGTTGAGGATCTTGTGTTCTTGAATGAACTGGACTAGTCTGTCGTTGATGATGGAGCAGAAGAGTTTGCCCAGGTTGCTGCTCACTGTGATGCCCCTATAATTATTTGGGTCGTACTTCTCACCTTGTTTATGAATTGGTGTAATCAAGTTTTCTTTCCAGATCTCAGGAACGTGTCCTGATTTTAATAAAAGATTGAATAATTTTAGAATTGCCTCTTTCAGTTTGGGGCTGCTGTGTTTCAGCATCTCATTAGATATTAAATCCACACCACAGGATTTTTTATTTTTTAGGGATTTGATCTTGTCTGTCAGTTCGTGTAATAATATGGGCTGGTCTAACTGGGTTAGCTGGTCTTTTACAGTGTGTTCCAGGGTGTAGAGTTGGGAGGTCAGATGTTTTTGGGTGAGGGTTGGTTCGTTTTGTGAGTAGAGTTTTCCAAAATGTTCTGTCCAGATGTTTGGGTCATAGATGGGAATGTGTTTGGGTTCTTTTGATTTATCTAAATTATTCCATAATTCCCAAAAATAGTTCTGATCGACTGCCTCCTCAATCTTATTAAGCTTTGCTTTCATGTGATCAGCTTTTTTCTGTATTAGAAGTGACTTATATGTTTTGAGGGTTTGCTGATATTTGTCTCGTGTTTGTTGGTTTGCAGGGTCTCTGTGTTTTGTATTTGATAATGATCGTAAATCTTTTCTTAATTTTTGGCATTCCTTATCAAACCAACCATCTTTAGCAATTTCTTTCTTACATCTATATTTTGTTTTTTTTCTCAGGGCTTTTCTGACCACTGTAGAAAATATTTCATTTAATTGATGAGTTGCTAAATTGATAGTTTTCTTCTCTTCGCTAAATGAAGTAGATAGGAATGAGTCTATCATGTTCTGAACACGAGTGCTGTGGAGCTGGGCTTCATACTGGGCAGGACTGTCTTTACTCCATATAAATCTGGCGGGGAGGGGGTGCAGTTTAACCTTCTGATCTGAATAAGGCCGGAGATTCCCGGATCTGTTCAGGCTGAGGACTGTGTGACTGTGGTCTGATAACGGCAGCTGTGGCATCACTGTGAAATAGTTGATGTTCTTGTTGTCTATATCAGTGATGGCGTAATCTACAGTGCTGCTGCCGAGACATGAGCAGTAGGAGAAGCGACCCAGAGAATCTCCCTTAGTTCTGCCGTTAGCTATGTACAGACCCAGGCTTTTGCAGAGCTGCAGGACTTGTTTTCCGTGCCTGTTTATGGTGTTGTCATAATTCTGACGTGCCTTTGTAAAGTGTTTCCGTTGAAATATATGTGAATTGTTAATATATTTGTCTCCATCTGAGGTAATGTAATCCGCTTCCTTCCCTGTTCTAGCGTTCAGATCCCCATTAACAGAACCGATCCTAGAGATTGAAAGTAAACAATCTCTGACTGTAGGGTTGAGAAGATGTCTTCATTATAGTAAGGAGACTCGTATGGGGGGATATATGTGGCACACAGGTACATGTCCTCATCTAAACACAACAGCTCTTTTTTAAGTTTTAACCAAATATGTGTTTTCCCTTTTTTCACAGGCTGAATATAATGCCACAGATGATCTTTGAACAAAACTATGATTCCTC